>SNQJ01S0161025.1:0-21642 GCA_010110895.2 Picea sitchensis | reverse complement strand
TTCTACAACCATCTGAATACACTCTCATTTGTTGCATACATTGATCTACATGCGGCCTAACATACCCATAAATTGCATATAACAATTGGATACTAATCTAGTGATTTTTTGCTAAGTTTTACTTGTCAATTGTTATAATTATGAAGTAGATTTATTGTTGTTGTTACAAATTTATATTGTTGTTGTAAGATTGTTGTACTGCTACAAATTTGTACCAGCCATAACAAATTCTCATTGTCTAGTGTCTTAAGAGGTTTTAATTGCACACTTGTACTTGGAAATCATCATATATATGCTATAAGTGTTCTTGTTTCAGGAAGGTACTCAAACATATCATTACCTCTTATTTATCCTTAACCTAGACCTTGACTTAGGTGATCAAGAGAGGGGGCAGTAGGCTTGGTTGTTGGCATGCAGTTGTAAGACCCTAGGTTCAAGTTATCTAACTAACAAAACCCTTCAGATATCGTCCCTTTCAACATCACTTGCATGCAAGTGAAGTCTCACCCGAGGTATCTACTAGGAATACAAGAACCAAGTTTCTATAGGGATGAGGGGATGTGAGGTCATAAACATGTTCATTGATACTTATATACCTTGTGCACAATATTTTGTGTCTCTTATCCCTTGATTAATTAGTAAACTCAATTATACAACATCATTATAAAGCAGATTGAGACATATATGATTCACTGGAACATTTATAATTATTGCACATCACTCAGAGATATATTTAATCATGCATAAACAAAACATCCATGAACAATCGCATAAAAGGACACATTCAGACAAAAAATTTAATGTGGTTCACCCAATCCTTGGGCTACGTTTACAACGACTGGCTTATTTATTATTCTTCGTGCAATTCATCTCAAGCTTGTGCATTTTTCTACAATAGATACAACATGATATCATTCCCCATCCTACCTAGCCACTCTGCAATGCAAGCCTCTCTATTTAAAATCTCCCCTAAACCTTCAGACATAGTCTCTGTCTCATTCTCAGCCTATTCTCTCAGTAGAAGTAACCACCTATTCTTCCCAACCCATTACATATTTATACATAAAGTTTAGGGCTCAAAACCATACTAGATTATCCCAAGACCATATGACAACTCATTACAACTCAAGACAACACATAATTGTGTGTGCTTTTCCTACCTTCGTGCATGCATGTTGCTTTTCCTTCCTTTTCTCTTGCATGTTGCTTTTCCTACTTTATATCCTTGCTTCATTTCCTTATTTTATCTTCTTATGGACCACCAAATGCTCTTTTACTGTGCACTCTGATCCTAAATGCGCCTTTACTATGCATCTCCTCACTCCATAGGATATTTCTCAAAATTGCATCCAAATTGCCTGTCCAACACTAACAAACTTGCTACTTTGATCCCTTGAGGTCACCGGGGAAGCCTCCCCTGTGGTTGACCTCCTCCATCACTAAAATGTGGGTATTTATTACTAAGGTGATATTGGTAGGATAAATTGTAGTTATGCAAGGTTTGGGTTACTTGTGGTGGGATTTGCACAAGTACAAATAGTGAGATAATAGGCATGAAAATATTCTCAAAAAAATCAGAAAGAGATAAATGAAGTGGACGAAGGCATTAAATGTATCTTTGATAACAATTAGGAAATGGTTTTCACAGAAGAAAAATATTGTACTCTTAAATATCTTGAAGGGAAAAGGAAGGATTTACTTAAGGAGGAAGTAGAATGGAGGTTCAAAAGTAGAGTTCTTTGGCTTTCTAAAGGTGAGATGAATACAAAGTTTTTTCATAAGTATGCAAGTCATGGGAGGAATGCAAATATGTTGCAGGATAAATTTTTCCTCCAAAACAACCTTGTTTGACTAGACCTAGAGGGTCTTTGATTTTACTAAAGGAGTGGGTTCCATGAGCTTAAATTATTGAAAATTCTATGTTTTATTTGAGTTCTAGAAGTCTTACATATGAGATAGGGTTTGTTGAATTGAGAATTATTGGAATTTAATCGAATATTTTTCATTAAATAGATCTCGAGAGAGTTGTGGGATTTTGTAAGATAGTTGAGTATTTTGTGGATCCAAGAGATCCTAGAGATTGATTGTAGATTTTAGGGAGTATTATTAGGATTCGAAACTGATTGATAGTTCAAATGCATTATTTAATTATGTAAGCCTACGGGCAATAAGGGCATGTGTGTATAGGCAGAGACAAAATTTGTGAGTAAGAGGCCAAGTGTGGCCAAAGGCTAAGGATAGACCAACTGATTGTAAATCAGGCTGAAGAACAAAAGGGCCTTATGTAATTTGTGTAGAGATTCATAAATAGAATCATTGTATTGTTTGTGCCTCCATGTATTTGGACGAGATGTTAAGTCATTGAAATCTAGATTTGAATCTATGTGTATTAGGAAGTTTCTTAATTCATTGTTGCAGGTTTTAGGTCAAAAGTGGTTGAATCTGACATAAAAGAGATTGATCATAATCAATCATCGATCATTGAAGAGATCGATGTTCCAAAGGTGATAATGGGTTGTTGAGTTCATAGTTGGATCTTTCGGAATCAAGGACGAACTAGAGATTGAATTTCATTCGACAAGTAGGGAGAACAAATCTTAAGTTCCTTTATAGGCAAGGAGAAATAGAAACCATCATATCCAATTCCCAATCAATCGTGATCTTCGATTCATAGGACCAAGGATTTTTTCTTATTTTTAAAGATTTGGACGGATGAGAATAGATTTGGAGTGGTGTACATCCAGATCGATGACGAGAAGCAATCCTGAGTTCGGAGTCTGATGCAATGTTGAAAATATTTCGGAGTCAAGTGTTTCAGAGTTCAACTTTTGGAGTCTATCCCAACACTTTGGTGCAAAGGAATCAAAGAATATTCCATCGTAGGGTATCAAAGAATATGTCTCGAAGCAGAGATATCAGTGGTCATTAGGAATCCACGCGGAAAAGTTAGCGATTGTATAAATATTCCAAAGGAGTGAAGTATTAATCTGATCAATGGTCCCGATGAGTTTGGAGTATCCAGATCAATGACTACGAAAGCAACGTGTACCGTCACCTGATTAGCTATCAAAATGATCCTTTCAGAGTACAATACTTGGAGGAACTCCGATGGGACGATGCCGATCAAAAGTGGAGATTTGTTTGGAGTTGAATATATCCATGGTTCTGAAGATGACACATGGAGACCGTTAGAGACACCTAGAAATTGGCATCCATGAATGTGAAGCAGACACGTGGTAGTTGGATCCACAGATAAAAAGGTGACACTTGGAAGACACGTGCAAGTTGACCGACGAAGACCTGGCACAATGGAAATGAAGACAAATGAATCGAGACTGTAGATATTATACGATCAACGGTGGAGATCGTTCAGACATTCAGGGTCTGAAAGAAGGGGCATTTCATTAGATTATGATGATACACTCTGACGATGAATCAAAATTGTCCATCAGAGGAGATATCTAGAGAAGATTAACCATCCATCAGAGTAAACTTTTGGAGGTCCATGTTGGTACAGAAGCAGAGTCGGGGTTCAATGCTACAACAACGTGTTGATGGGACCTAAATCCCTTGACTCAACAGTAGGAACCAAACCCACCACCGAGGCCCAATTAGACTCTGCATCATTTAAAATGGAATGGTTCTCCAGATCTTGCGATCCGACCAATTTATCGATGGGCTTTGTGTTTCTTTGTGAAGGCTCTTCCTTCAGTTAAGACTATTTTCTTGTATTTTCTCTTGGGTGGGGCTGATATGAGAGATGCAAGCCAGCATAAACCAACTTGACAATTAATAGGATTAAGTTTAACTACTGGGGAAGAGGTTAAGCTTGGGATAACCTGTTTCTCAACATGCAGACAATTACTCTATACCATAGGCCTAGTACTAATACATTAACCATGTGAGCATCCAATTATTGTCTAAGAAACTAACTATCAGAAATAAAGAGCATATGTAATAAGATAATGGCAAGCAAAATAATTCATCTACCATAACCATGCATCACATAATAACACAACGATTTATCTTCATCATGAAAGAAAAGAACATCAAGACATTGCACCAGATAACTTGACAACATAATTAATTGCTCTTACTCATTACTGCATCATTCATGAAACAGGATAGGGAGTAGTTCTTCTCCAAGTCCAATCACATGCATTTGATGAAAATAGTTTGTCTTTGGTCCAGAAGGACTTCTCAATTCGTAGCAGTCTCAAAATAATTCTTAACAACCAAAAAGAAAGAGTTCTTACAACAACCATCGACCCTTAATTAATTGGTCGATGTCCTTATTTATAATATAAAGTTTCAACCGGTACTAATGGCTAATTGCAGTTTAAACAAAACAAAAATCGCCATGTGGCGTTATCTTCTAACAACTTCTTTAGCAGTCGTCTTGAGATACTTCTTGGAAAGGATGACTGCTCTCGTACTCAGTCTAGCTGACAAATAGTTTTTCACAAGTTTGGGCCCATGGAAATCTATGCTATTCCATCGAGGCCGTGTATATTCCCTTGATGTCTACTACATCCGCTCGATACTTTGCTAAACTGGAGTTCAACTGTTGTAGCATGGTTCGGGCTCTGATCGGATGTTCTACGAATTGTCGCACATTCCCTGGCTTTACATCGGCTATTTTTGAGAACTCTTCGGTCCATAGCGCATCTTGTTCAGCATGTAGCTTGACTCAATCGCTCAGATCAATGAAATTATCGGGGGTGCCGAACTTGGGGAACTTGGCATCTTTCATCGCTCTATCGATCCTGCTTCGATGTTTCTTTTGGGTTCATCGGTGAGATCACAGAGCAAGCTTTGTTCGGTGATTGGGGAATCCTTCATGATCCCAGTTGTTCCTTTGAATGGCATGTGATGTATTTTATCCGCGCTGCTGCTCCTCTTCAGTTTAAACGAGTCACGTCAGTGCGCCAAAGCGTGGAAAATCGAGTACGGCGGATATGAGCGTTGGAACCGTCATCGTAGCTGCTCGACCTTTGGGACTGGGAAAATATGCCAGGGTTGAGCATGCGCGTGTATGCCCCAGAAGGTCGGATACTGTAGTAAGGAATTCGTTAAATGCCTCCAGAATCCGTATTACCAAGTGTGTTAACTATCATTCGTCAATAATGGAAGTTGGGGAGTTTAAAGAGATTGGAATGATCGTACTGCACATTCTCTGCAACTCTGATTGGAAGCGCTTTAAGAGTTTTGGATTACATCCCACGAGCAGTTGTGATGCGTTAAGTCTTCAAGGCATCTTGTCATAAAGCGTGAGTATTCTTTTGGCATGATCTGGTTTGTTTCTTTGTTTGGCTATAAATTCTAGGAATTTTGTGGGGAATTCCACGCATAAGTTGAGTTTATGCCTCTGTGATGCTAATATTCTGCATTTATTCAAGTGAAACCCGATGTAGTGGTCCTTTATTACCTGCAGGCGTCCAAGCCACCACGTTGTTTCATTATGGGATCCCCTCCTAACAAGGGACGCGGTTTGCGAGGTAGCCGAAGTGCCAGGTCCAAGACCCAACGTGCCTGGGATTCATTCTTATTGGCTTCCAATGTCCTCAAAGCTTCGACAGGAGGTACAGGATTTCATTTGGATAGGGTATCGACGCCTCTAGCAAAAGTTGGGGTGGAGAGAAGTACACCTGAAGGAGGTATGCTCGAGACCGCGCCCCCACAGAAGCAGACACCACGGAGAAGAGAGAGGCCTAGGAAAGACACGGGAAAAAGGGAGGAAGACTTCCCCCAAGCTAAGCTGAGTATACATCTCGCCGCTGAGAAGTCTACGACGCTTACTCTCCGGTCATGGCTTGTGGGGATTGATAGTAAAGGAAGCGGGGAATGAAAGGGGAGGGAAAAATAATTGGGTTCTCCTATTAAGAGTTCCATCCAATAGTTAGAGTAGGCCCAACTTGCTATAGTTGAACTCTACCAAGAAAATAGAGAGTTGCGGAGCCAGTTGGTGGCGAAGAACTAGGAGGTATCGACGTCAAAGGGTCGCAGAGGAAGCACAGTTTTGCTCTGGAAACAACTTCAAGAAGCTTAAGACACAATTGTGCAGTTGCGTGAGGCTCAGAGGATGTCAGCGAAAGAGGGAAAGGAAATATTACATGGTGCGAGAAGTAATATGGGAGAGGGTGTGCACATAGGAGATGCATAATGGGCGAGCCTTTGCTTTGCATTCCCCGAAGTGACGCTTAATATTTCTTCTCTTTTGTAGTAAGGGTTTTGTAATCTCGTTGTGACCGGGCCGGTCAGTAAATATGCCGACGATATCTATTTGTATGTAGCCCAATTTTGGCAGGAAATTTTCCTAATTATATGAAAACTCAAAGCTTCTCGAATGTATCTCGTTCCCTTTTGAATGTAATTTAACTATGTTCTTTTATCTGAGTTTTTTGTGAAAATTATATGATTTTATAATTGTTATTTTGCAATGTGAATTTGTTGATATGTTCCCTCTAAAAGTTTTGATATTGATTGACGTTGACGTGGCTTATCAGCCCGGGGTTACTTAAAGTAATTGATCATACAATTTAGAATTCGGATGGTGGGTAAGGATTGCACTTACGGGATCTACTTACGTCGAAAGCACTAAAAATATATTGCGACTACCTATACTTGGGTGGCGTTGGGGGTCGACAAATTCAAAATGTAAAATTCAATGTGTATTGTATTTTGTAACTTCTCGACACTGAAATCGTGTCGGGTGTCGAAAATCGACGATATCGCTCTTCTCTTTGCACGATGCTTACCTTTTCGTTTTCCTGCCGGAGCTGAAGGGGTCAGTATTCAATGATACCTCTGCCAAAGTTCAATCATAAAAAGAAATACTTTCATCTACCGACGCCGATGAAGATCGATGTTCGGCTATTTTAAACTTCTCAAACAATTTTCATCACCTTTAACGTTTACCGATGCCAAACTCTAAGAGCGTCGGGGAAAGCTTTAGTGTGTCAACTCCTTAAGTAGATTGTTAAGGACCCTTTAACGATTAAGATGATTCTTTGTTGTATGTTCAGGCAGGCTTTAGAAAACTCAAACATGAACATAAAAATAAGCGCAAGTATCAGTTTCATACTGAAGGCAAAATAGATAGTGTAAAGGATCAAGTGGTACCCAAAAGTAAAAAATGAACATAGACTTTTAGGGTGTGTTGAGTGCTCAACACAATGCACCAAAAAAAACCTAACTATCGTCCCTTTAGGCAACACTTGCGAAGTAGATGAAGTCTCACCCGAGGTAGAGGTAGGGGTGGTTGCAGGACTCAGATGTTTGCAACCTTAGCTGAGACACATAATTGTGACTGTAACACCTTAACAGAACACTTAGCAGTTATAATTCATCAATATTCATCTTTAGTCTACAACGTTGATAAACCCTAATAACAAAGCAACACAGTATTCACACAGATCCAATAGATTCAAGCACTAAGCATATCAACATAGATTAGATATGGCATTTATTCACATTATTCAGCACTAAGCTGCCATATTAGATCCTTCTAAGCATATGTTAGAGCACTAAGCATTCAATCACATAGATAAGAGAATAACCATAAAGCACAGAACAATCACAATACAGGATATACGTGGTTCACCCCCACCATGGGGCTACGTCCACTAACTCTCCGTCTTCTTTATTAGCTTCTTTCAATCTTTGTACATGCACAAAGCCTCAAAGCCAACTCTGCAGAGGACAGGAGATCTGCGCACATCGCCAGATCCTCCTTCCGAGTTAGGTTACAACACAAAGCCTTACCTGGTCTCTGACAATCACTTGCACTTAGCTCTGCAAGTCTCACACAGTATGCACAAAGCATTTACAATCACCAACTGCATTTAACACTTAGCACTTAGCACAAAACCTCTCTTCGATCACATAGATCGAACTGACTCCTTCCTACATCGCCTAGCTTTCTATTTATACATTACAAATAGGGCCTAAACATGGGTAAACCCCATACGCATACCCGTTACATAAGCCCAAAACCCAAAAATCCTTAAAAAGGGGCCGAGATCGCGTGATCTTTGCTTCGACTTGCTCTTTAACTTCGACAGTCTATCGAAGTCCCAAAACTAGGTCAAACATGACCAAGGATCCTCAAAAATTGGTCAAGGGCCAACATGCCCCCAACACTCACCTGTGACTCGTCCCAAGTCACTCTAGTCTAGGTAGCTCTGCTTCAAACACCTCAATATTGGCTCGAGCTTCTTTGAACTATTGTTGTGCCATGACCTCTTGCTCAACGAACTCTTGGATTACTGCTTCATTGACAGGTCCTTCTAAGTGCAGTTCAACTGCAGTGACGACTTTCTCTAGTTCTGCTTCGCGGCCTTCAAACTCTGCGAATAGTTGGCAAGCCTCATCCTGTATAGGTTGGAGCCTCTGAGTCACTTCCATGACTTTTCTTTGAATGGTGTGGACTTGCTTTTGAGTAGTTATCTGTTCTTGGGATCGCTTCCTCCTTTCGACTGTCGACATGGGCTTCAACTGAGCCTGTACCGTTTCTGCTTGCTACTTCACCTCCTGGAGTTTTGACTCCAATGCCTTTAATTTAATGATCTGAAAATAGAAGGCTGACTTGTTATGCTATGCAAGCACCCTCTACCTCATAAAATAAATCTTAACAGGACCTTGCTTCATGTGTTAAAATGCAAACTGGTTTATGTGTTTTAGTTCTTGCTTCTTCTTTGCAAAGTTCATGTGTGAGGAAATGATCTTTTTAAAGATTAAATATGTGTTATAAACAAATACACAGCAATGTAAAGTGCAGCAAATAACACAGCAAACTCACAACAATAGCAAGATGATAAAGGAGTTCACCCCTCTCTAGGCTACATCTCCTTGAGCCTCCTTCAATGGACTTGGCTCTTTGGGATTAGTTTGTCAAATGCTCTTTACAAGCTGCTTCTCAACTCCAATGGATTTACAGGCTGTACCATTGGATTCAGAATACATAAAAACCCCAAAATTGACTGTTAAAACTCTGCAAATGGACAATGGCTCATCTAACAATGACCTCTTCTACATGTGACCTCCAAGCTTCCCTGAGCTTGAATGAGGCAAAAAAACCTGTAGAAGTCCTCCAATGGATATGAAACCTATCCCAATGTGTTCAGAGCATAATAAACAGTCATAAATGACTATTCAGTCTCAGAAAATGAATATGTGCTCATCTGAGCAATGCCCCAAACAATGAGGGCTTTAAGGCTCCTGAAGCTTCCTCAAACTTCAAATGTGAAAAACCTGCAAATGGGCTCTTCAAATGCCTGTGAAAATGGTTCCAATGGACTCAGGACGTCCAAAAACCCCTAGCTGGGCTTTTACAGCACCTCATTTGGCCAAAAATTGAAGAAGTTATGCTTCTGTCATTTTTCTCCTTCAAGCCTGCTGTAACCTGTTCGCTATTTCGCACTCTGCCAATGTGAACCCAGCTCCAGAGCGTTTTCGTGCCCAAAACTCAACACCAACGCGCGTCTTGCAAATCGTGCCAATTTTTCGAACGGTTAACCGGAATCAAGCCCCCAAACTCGGAGGTGTTGGGCGCATGGGTGACCATATGGCCACGTCCCGCGCACAAAAAGGGCTACCTGTGGCTAGATTAAACCAGGACGTGACATGTGGAGGGCGCATGAGTTCACCATTTGAACTAAATTAAAATCCCGCCATTTGATATAACAGGGTCATATGCGCACATATATAAAACCGGGGTTTAACATTTTAAAACCCAAATTTAAACCCACGCGCATATAAAACACAGGTCATATGGTAACCCAATACAACCGTGGGCTACAACCAATACATAAATCCCCGCGTGAATGGCATTACACAGACCGTGCATTATATAAATCAAACCATATATAACATAACCCCGCGCCAAATAGTATGCAGAGTCATATGGTAGTGCAATGGGACCGGGTGGTTAACATTTCACCCCGCGCGCAATATTACACGGTCACATATTGTAATTGCAATGGAACCGTGTGTTAACATTTCCCATTACCAAAATGTTGCGCGTCCATTGTAAAAGTTTCGGTCATATTATAATGTAATGCAATCGTGGTCCGGGGCTTAGCCCCGGCCCGACCCCCTGGCAATAAACATATAACGCAAATTCAAATGTATTAAAACCCATATATATTATAAGAACCACGCGGCGGCATGTTGGCTAGCATAACATTGTAAAAGCGTTGCAAAGTGGGAGGTCTGGGGGTCGAACCCCGCGGCCTCCATATAACTTTTAAACAACCACTTAGCCAAATTCGGGGTGCCACGTGGCAACCCTTGATTGGGCCACGTGGCACCCTACAATTCACCACAAAAATGCCACGTGTCCAAATATTACTCGTCCAAATGTCAATCAATCAGCGATTGCCATGTCAGCTGCCACGGATGTCATCATGCCACGTCACTGCCATGTCAGCACTGTACGGCCCTGCCACGTGGCAGTACGGCCTGCCCGTTAGCATCCTTTTTTTTTTCCCTGTTTGGCTCAGCGAACAGACCTCGATAACTTCTGCATACGGACTCCGTTTGTGAAAGTAAATATACCGCCGGAATCAGGAGAACGAGACGGACGCAATGGTACCATTTTCGTCGCATTCCGAGCACTTTGAAAATTGAGTAAATTTTAGACCCCTGGTCAAGATTCTGATCATTTAGGATCCTCAGTGAGTCGCTCATAAGTCTGGGCACTATGATCGCTTAGTTGTTTACATTCCATGGTTTGGGCCTTGATTCTTTCAACTACTCTTTGAGCAATTGCTTCTCTTTGATCTCGCACATCTTTTGGAGTGTTGGGCACTGTTCATAGCTCTAAGTCTGCTATATTTTGTTGTAGCTGCTGGATAAATTCCATGAGCTGCGCTACTTGATACTCTACTTGGTCTTCTGCCTTTGGCTCTAAGCCTGTCACAGAGCGAAGTGCTTTTTCGACTGCTTCTTTGACTCCAAGTTGTTATGCAAGCAATTGTTCTTTTTCTTGCTTGACCTGCACCCTCTCTTCGTCAAACTTGGCTTGAAGGACATCCTTCTCCTTTTGTGCAACCCATCGTTGCTATACCATTTCTTCCTTGGATTTTTTTAGGGCCGCTGTGGCCTAGCCTTTCTCAGCTTGTGTTCGATGAAGGCGAGCTTTGGTCACATCAACTAGTATGTGGAGTTGGGTTGGCTCATCTCCCAACTCTGGTTCTTTTGATGGCGGGGTCACAGTGGATGCTGCGCAACTGGATTGAAGGGCCTGATGCACCCCTCTGAGTTGAACCTCAACTCTGTCGTACATCTCTTCCTACTTGGCTTCATGTTTCTGCAATATGTCCTACGAGGCATCTACTACTGCTGCGATGATGAAATCAAAGTCATCTACAGTGAGCATAGTCTGCATCTTAGTCAAGGTGGCTCTGGATTTCTTTTGGGAAGTGGGTTTCGTGGGAGAAACCTTCCTTTTCTTCAAGGGATCAGTCTCATCAACAAGGTCCCTAGGCAGTGTTACTTCACCTTGCTTATGTTGATCTTCTTTTCCATTTGTCTTTTCTACTTCGTCACCACCCCCTCGTCTAGGTGATACTGAAGGAGTTCCTTCTGATGCGATGCTCAAGTTTTGGACCTCTTGGTTCTTCTTCCTTTGGCTGGGTCCAGGAGTATCCTTGGGTTCATAAGTGGTCTCAGGGTTGCCGATTTCGGGATGAGAAATCTCTACAGGGTGAGTAGGGATAAGGAGTTTTGCTGCCTAGTCCTTAGTTATCTCCTCGAGGTCCTCCTCTGAGAGATTGTAGTATGATTGAAGATCTTCTTTATGCTCGTCTACTCGTGCAGTGATATATCTGAAGTGTCGATCTGCTCGAAACTTCATGAGGAATCGAAACCAATGCAGGGTGTTTGGAATCATACGTGGTACAACTTCGATATCCCTCTTTAGTTGGAGATAGTACGTATGAAAGACCACGTTTGACTACCACTGTTTTCCCATATCGCTCGAATACCAGAGCATGGTGAACTTTGCAACAAGCAGCTCGAACGAATCAATGTCTGAGAAGGTCGCACCTTCCGGCATCTCCCAAGCGGTAAATGCGATGAGGATCAGGAGCCAGATAAAGTGGAACTCATAGCACTGATCCTGAGCTTGGCGACAGTCTAATTCTAGTTGGTTGACCAAGTACTTCACCCAATTCATTTAGAGTCCTTCTACACATTTCCCGGGGAGGTCAACAACAAATCTTGTGACCTGTGTAGGTCTGTTCTTTCTCACGGGCTTTCCTATGATCAGCTAGCAGGTCAGGCACACTGTGCCATTCTATATAGAATCTACCTTGTAACCTCGCGTTCATTTTTCTATATCACCATACGTGTCTTTAATTATCTGTGCCAATGCGCGATATGTAGCCTTTCATGGGTAGAAGTCCTGCGGGTCAGGTCCCTACTTGCTCAATCTGGTGATCCTATGGATCAATGTCAGATCGACTATGATGCATCAGTCTAGCCATAGGTAGCCACCATGGTAACATGAGAGCAGGAGCTTAACACAAGAATTAACCTCCTGGTGCCTTCCAAAATGTGGAATCTTCATCACATTCAAGAGAGTGGACTGTGCGAGGTTCATAGTCCATGGTTGGGGGATTATTTTCGAGTTCTTCCCCTTTGTCCTGGTCAAGTATTTATAAGGAGCGAGCATACTATGGTTCTTGCGGTATCCTAGGTTGAATTCGCTGAACTTCAACGTAGCGATCTTATCTTGCTGCGTTTTAACTGCACGTATCCCCTTCGGGAGGTACACAGTAACCATGGTGTATTCAAAGTCCCTCGGGACATTGTCACGACTCACCGCGTCGGCTAGAGGTGGGATGTAGTCGGGTAATATGGTCGGGATTAGCTTCGCATTTTATAGGTCATCTATGTGCTTGGTTCTCTTCTCTGCTATCGGTCGAGATGGTCTGGATCCACGAGCAGTTGATGGAGAGGCTTACACTCCTCTCGTGGATGATGCTTGAATACTTACAAACATTACTTTCTCGGCCATGAGATCAATGAGAACTTCTTCGAAGGCTTTCTCCGCGGCGCTGAGCTCGTCCAACATGCACGCTTAGATCAGATAACTTGGTTGGATGAATGAGTGCGCAATGCAATAGAATCAATATCACTCTTACGAAACACAGTGTGGTAGCAATGCATTGGATAAGATACAATTTGCAAAAGTGTTTTCGTTGCAACTATCGATGCAGTAAGTAGGCAATAGTGTAATAGATCTCTCCAACAGAAGAGACGTCTTCATTAATGTGGTTATGTTCGTTTCGACGCAGTTCCAATGGTCTGGTGGCGATCTTTCTAGCCATAAATGTCGTTCTAACCATTCGGGGTGTCGGTCTAACAATTATAATGTTTCCAACGTCTATATTTCTTTGCCATGGCAAAGTGCCATGTGGCGCTGTTCTGATATCCCAGGGAAGTTCCAGTTTTGCAAATTTTCCTTCTGCGAAGTTCCCTCTGGAACCTTCTATAACTTTTCGACCTTTGTTCTCTTCTTACTGAGTTTTCTAGCCTTCTTCCCGGTGATCTTCTTCTCAGTATTCCTCTTTCCATTCTGATTCTTATCTCCTTTTGGTATAGTAACTTCACGTTGTTGATGGTATTTAATAGGGTTCAAGGGAAACACTTCTTCTTTGTCTGGGGTAGGTGCTCTACTCTCTTGTACAGACAGGTGTTTCAAGTCTTCTTGTGTTCTTTCAACTTCGACATCCAGATTTCTGGTCCTCAGTAGCTTCGACTGGTTTTCTTGTTCTTTGAGTAAGTGTGTTATTCTCCTAGTCATGAAGTCTCTTAGTTCTTGCTTTTTCTGTTCTAGAGCTTCCTCTTCTTTTCTTTGGGCCTGATCTTTATCAATCTAGGTTTTTCCTAGTAACATAGCAAATGAGGTGCTATTCTCAATAAATTTAACAACCTCAAATTCTTCCTCTATCGAAGTTCCATGAACACTCATAGATGTTTGGGTAAGTCTTCCACATAGGGTTATCATCTTTCCTCTAAATAATCCTATTCCTCCCAATGAAGGAATCATAGAAGGCTTTCCTAAATCTTCCCAAGTTCTTTCTGTCATGATATTTACCCGTGTTTCCTCATCCAAAACATAGTCAATGTCGAAGTCTCCTATTCTTGCTTCTATGTATTCTTTTTCTTTGAAGATCTCTGATAAGATGATATTTCGGTGATCATCTAGGGTTTCTTTCATTTGAAGTAATACATCCTATGATTCTTTCTGAGTTTCTGCCATGGTCTTAGTGTCTTGACCTTCCTTAGGGTAGTATTGTCTCATATTCATTCTATCAAGCTTAACAATCATTCTAGGACAATCTAAAACTTCATGATCCATAGATTTACAATAAAGACAACTAGGTCTTCTACTAGGACATTCCTTAGCAAGATGTCCCGGTCTTCTGCAACTGTAACAAAGGGTTAGTCTTCTTTTTCTTTGAAAGGATCCCTAGCATTTCCTGTACTGCGCACTGGGATCATAATAGCTATCTTGCAAACAATTCTTTCTAGGGTCTTGCATCCATTTGTTAGTCCAAACATTATTTCTATGCATAGGAATAACATATCTTTCACTATTTTTATCATATCTACTCATATCAAATCTTCTTTCTTCTAGTTGTGCCCTACTTTTCAAACTATAATAAAATGTATCAAAAATACCTAGATCCATACTTTTGAAACAAAAATTTCCACTTATATTACCTTTTCAATAAAAAAAAATCACCGTTCTTACCTTTATCAGAGCACAAAGCTTTAGGATCTTATCTCTTTAACCAAAAATTCTTTTATCGGAGCAAAAAGATTTCAGGTCTTACCTCTTTTCTTCAGATCTGACTCTTCTTCTTGGCACAAAGCTTCACAGGTCAAGTAGAATTCTGCACACTAGGGAGACATATCTACGCACAGAGCTTTCTCTTCTCTTTAGGTCCCAACAATCACAGTTTTAGGTCCCAACAACAAAACCATTTGTTGGCACAGGGGCAGACCCGGGGTTAAACGCTACAACAATGCACCAATAAAACCCTAACTATCGACCCTTTCGGCAACACCTGCGAAGCAGATGAAGTCTCACCCAAGGTAGAGACAAGGGTGGTTGGAGGACTCAGATGTCTGCAACCTTAGCTGGGACACATATCTATGATGGTAACACCTTAACATAACACTTAGTAGTTATAATTCATAAACATTCATCTTTAGTCTACAACGTAGATAAATCCTAATAATAGAGCAGCGTAGTAGTCACACAAATCCAATAGATTCAAGCACTAATCATATCAACATAGATCGGATCTGACATTCATTCACATTATTCAACATTAAGCTACCATATTAGATCCTTCTAAGCATATATTAGAGCACTAAGCATTCAATCACATAGATAAGAGAATAACCATAAAGCACACAACAATCATAATATAGGATATATGTGGTTCACCCCCATCCCGGGGCTACGTCCACCAACTCTTCATCTTCTTTATTATCTTCTTTCAATCTTCATACATTCACAAAGCCTCAAAACCAACTCTGCAGAGGACAAGAGATTTGCGCACCTCGCCAGATCCTCCTTCTGAGTTAGGTTACAACACAAAGCCTTCCTTGGTCTCTTACAATCACTTGCACTTAGCTCTGCAAGTCTCACACAGTATGCACAAAGCATTTACAATCACCAACTGCATTTAGCACTTAGCACTTAGCACAAAACCTCTCTTCAATCACATAGATCAAAGTGACTCCTTCCTACATAGCCTAGATTTCTATTTATACATTACAAATAGGGCCTAAACATGGGTAAACCCATGGGTCGGCATCCCCATACCCGTTACATAAGCACAAAACCCATAAATCCCTAAAAAGGGGTAGAGATCCCGTGATCTCCGCTTCGAATTGCGCTCTGCCTTTGATAGCCTGTCGAAGTCCCAAAACTAGGTCAAACATGACCAAGGATCCTCAAAACTTGGTCAAGGGCCAATAGTCCATTCTGTTGAGGAAAATATATGAAATGATCTTACTCAAGCATTTTCAGGTTATGCTTGGCTAAAGAAAAATAGACGAGAATGTCACCCTAGGTTTATAACCATCAAAAATAAAATCCTAACTCACAAGTATCAATTACAAGTGCTTAGGCTAGTCTTTTTTACAAATAAAAACTTGCTCAAAAATACATTTTAATATGATTTTTTGAATATAATTATAGTCACTGAAAACAAGTGTAAAAGATAGAAATAAGACACCAAGATGATAATCAAAACATAAGAGACATAAAACAATCCGTTATTTCATTCCAATTCACCAAAGAGTCATTTTATTTACAAAATCTCATACATAAATTTCAGACCAAAGTCAAACATAGACATCCTCGATGGAACATACAAAATGACCTCTGACAAAAAATCAAAACTGAACTCTAAAAGTTGGATCAACTTGCCACAGATTGCTGCCCACTCGACTCTGCACAATAGCCTTTGTCAGTCAGGAAAACTAATTCACAAACAGACAAGTCTACACAGACTATCAAAGATAGATCAACACCTCTTAAAAATAAGGGTCTGAATGATGTAATTCAGCCCTGAATGTTGTTGTCTATAATAAGACCCTACTATCATAAAAGAGAATTAGGCTTGTGATAAATTAAGGAATGAATGAAAACTGAACTATCTCAACATAATCTCAAAGAGCAAACCTTAGTATGCTTCTCCTTCTATCCTTCTCTTGTTCCTCCCTTTCCTTTTGTCTTTAAACAAATTAGAATTGGTTGAAGTAGTTGAACCAACTCATTAGTTAAGTTAATTAAAAGACTCAACCACCTTTAGTTAGGGGGAAAAGTAATAATCATAATAAGGGTTATAAATAAATAATAACTAGTAGGTGGGACCCCTTGTGACTNCATAAACTCAAAGAGAAAACCTTAGTATGCTTCTGCTTCTATCCTCTTTTTGTCCCTCCCTTTCCTTTTTCTTTTAAAACAATTAGAATTGGTTGAAGTAGTTGAACCAACTCATTAGTTAAGTTAATTAAAAGACTCAACCACCTTTAGTTAGGGGGAAAAGTAATAATCATAATAAGGGTTATAAATAAATAATAACTAGTAGGTGGGACCCCTTGTGACTCCCTTTAGCTCTTAACAATCATAACATGTTAGTTAATTAAGAAAAACACACCTCCTTGTGACTCCCATCATCATATTAACATTTGACAATTTATCTCAAAATATTTGAAATTATCTGCAAAAAATATATTACTCATTATCCAAAGAAAACATGCTGTCCAAAATTTCAAAAGTCAGCTGTCATCAACCATAAGTAACATAAAAACTCAAAACCCTATTTCCCACTATGAGATGCAATCTTTCCTTGATTGTTGTTGTCACCCTTCAATTTTCCTGAATTTTCCTTTGGTTGCGCTGAGCCTTTAGGCCTAATCTCGTTGATCACATCAGAACAATCGTCCCTCAAATGCATCCGAGAAGACATGGATTTGTCAGAGCCATTGGAGGGCAAGGAAGGGGAAACATTGGCTTTTCCTTTGTCAGGGGCATGGTGGGCCTCAGTTTTCAATCTCTTGCTAGCATGGGAGGACTGCACTGATGAGTGGTCAGGGGTAGCTTGGAAAATTTGATTGTTAGGTGGAGGAGAAGACAAATTGGGCCAGCCACGATGTTGGGAGACTGTCGGGTGGACAATCTCTTGCCATCCATCATTTTTGGGAACCTCAGGTTGCAATGAGACATGAGGGGGCACATGAATACTGGGGGCTTGCGGAACTTGGTAGGGAGGCCTTTCAGGCCTAGGTTGGACCACTCCTTGCCCAATCCAATTGAAAAATACGGCCTGAAACAACTAGCCTAACTCTTGTGAGTCAACGTCAAATTGTATGGAGAATCTTGGCCTTCTTGGGCCTCAGTTCTAATTACCTCTCCCTCAGTTGCCTCTGCCATGGCTACCTTGGCTGAAAAAACTCATTCCTGCATGCATGATTGATTAGAAAATAGTCTTTTAAATAATCATACATGATAACTCTTTAAAAATATGAAATAGATTTGGCTCAGCAACGTATCAGACTCATGCAATCCAATCCATTCAAATTGTTTAACTGTTTGTCAATGAGAAGGGGGTGAACAAAGGGTCCTGGGATATGCGAGGAGTTTGTATTGAGCGAAAAATGATATGATGAGGGGGAAAATAACACAGTTACTACTTAAAGACAACAACAATCAACTGTAATGCAAACCAAAGAAAACATCACTGTAATCCAACCAAAACACTACTACTTCCAATTGCTTCAATACAAAATTCTTCTTGATTGTAATCAATATTAGAACATGGAGTGAAAAATGAATGTGGGAAGGTGATGTGGTTGTAATTAGCGAAAAGAGAAATAATGGTGGGGAAGGAGAGCGGGTATTGTTCATAAAATTAATTAAGTAATCCATATAAATATTTTGTAAAAGGAAATACACCAACCAAATGACCATTAACAAGTACTGTGTATAGTTCACACAACTCTGTGCATTAACTAGTTCACTGTTCATAATCAAATATTTAACACAATGTCAACAAACATTGACATTCCAATATAACATAATCAAATATGCATTCCAAAAAAATCTGTAGGGGAACTCTGATTTTCTCATTTATCCATTTAACATCTAAGCAATTTCCAAATGAATACACAATCAATTACTTCCACTTTGCTCATCAAATGTAGACATAAAAATTATGCTCGATTATGTCTTTCAATTCATTTAATAATTAAATTACAATGTTGTTATACTGTCATAGCACTCGTGTCTGTCACTGTTTAAAATGCATGACATTCATTTAACATACATAGTGGATAGTCAACCCAATAATCGATATTTATCTTGTAAATATCCTGGCTTGCCATTTAAACACGCAAATAACAATCACCACTTCAAGTCACGCTATGCTGTGAAATATACAACCATTCAACAAAACACAAGTGTATTTTTGTGACTATACAGGTCCAATTTTCTTGACTCTAAACATTCAAAATGTTGGGCTACCCATCCAATACAATGAGGCAACAACAACATACCCGACCTCATAATACAATTAATCAAATTGCAACAAGCCATGCTAAAAAACTCTGTGACTATCTCTGAGGACGCAACCAAAAAAATATCCATCGCATACACAGTGGGTGACCATACCAAGATTGCAATAATCCTATGGAAAAACACTCAGTCATAATAATCAACAACCTGACCTAACATGATGTAGGAATGCTACACATATCCACGTTTTAGGCATGAAGCAACACTATGAATTAATCAATTAAAAATAGTGTTGGGTCATCAATTCAATAAACACAAGGACAACGACTGTGTATTTGATTTAACAAATCACCCAATTAGCCATGTTGGGCTTATCCATTCAATCATAATAACAATGCAGTAACCAGATACCAAAACCAACACCATTGTCACACAATCAACGGGGCGAACCGGTAATCAACTCTGTCGACAATACACACCAATCCATAACGACTAATAGTAAACCCGACAATCCACAATGATCTTCTCTATCAAACTTTGGACTTGAGGAGTCAAGGGTTTGCTCTGTAAACCAACACAGGGAGGCTAGATTCGACTCCTCTCAATGGTGAAAACCTCTAAGACCAACAGTGTACACACATAGAATACCACAATTCACTTTGTGGATAGGGTGACGAATATCGTGACAGGAGAGGCTATGAACAGAGGAGCAAGGTTCCACTTTGACCTTGTAATGATACTTTAGCACACACAGGGTATAGCCCTCGTGGCTCCCCAGTCAACCAACTACAATGCTGAGGTGAAAAAAGAGTCAAGAAGAAGCAATATAACCCACTACACGACCATTAAAAAACAAACCAATATCTAAGTGAACAATGCGCAATGACACAAGGCGCTTCCAACCCATTAAATCCCATAAAAGACAAAGACTGGGTATGGTGATATGAAAGCGTGAAGACAGTCAGCCACTCAATACCAAATGAAACCCTCCAACTAAACCAACAAGGATGACAAAGATATTTTATGAATGCTAATACTCAGGACGACCAATAACAATGTGACTTCAAACATTATTGCAGAGAAAACCATCAACGCTTCATTCCAAAAAATCACAATTTCACATAGTTTGCATACTCAAGGAAAGCACAAACCAATACATCCGAGCCAATATCCATTTCATAACCAAAGCAGACTCATGGATGGAAAAAAAAAGACATACTTGTAATCAAAACACCTTAAAATGCGAGTTGGTCGAGCGGTTCCTCTCTGCTCGAAAGTCAAAGCCTAACCACAACAACATAGTTTGAACAATAGCCCAACTAGGATGGCAACTGGTGGAAGGAGTAACAGTGACATGCAGTAAATGCACATCGCCTCCATCCCCAGTCCATTAATTCCTTAGTACACGCCAACAAGCTTCCATTAACTTCATTAATTAAACCATGTATCGAACCATCAACCATTAAAGCCAATAGTGCGACCCATATCAAACTTATGGCATAACTTAATCATAATGCATATCAACTATATAGCTCAATAAATCGCATAACTATTAACCTAGTAGCTAGGATAACAACGATCCATTTAATTTGAATGCATGTAGTGTAGTATATTTGCATAGTTAGATGCATTCCTTTTACATTTGTTATATTGCTTTCACCCTTTTCCAACTGCTCCTTATGTCTTGTTACTAACATGTTTGTTGTGCAGGTGTCCCAAAAATAGATAGCAATGGTATTAATGAATAACGTAGGTTGTTGTAACATAAAATTAGATCTTAGAACACAACATGCCTTATTCATCATTTACTTGTCGCACATAGAACCAACACATAATAAGCCCAATCCATCGCTAATAAAAACAAGATCTCATCAACCATGTAAGCAGTGTCAAACAGTAGCACAACATCAAATAAGAACCATATCTAATCTCCAATCTACAAGGGGGTCCCACCTACTAGTATTATTTAGCTTTATAATAGTAGGCTTTAGCAACGCCTTGTGGGCAAAACTTTGTTGTGATTTTAATTGTCAACAAACAAGCGACTCCACAGGGAAATTTGTTTTCAAACAAATTTAGAACTCATAACTCATGGTTTTGCAGACCAAGATCAGTAGGTTAAGAAGATATAGCCAGGAAGATTATGCAACAGGGGGAAGTGAGCATATTTAATAGAAAAAAGACCGGGAATTTGGGAATAACTCATGAAAAGTGTTAAGTGTTGTAGGAAAATCTCCCTGCGGACAGGTGGATTACCTCAAAGAGCTTGACCTTAACTCTAAGACATAAAATGCTTAATGTGGACACTGACTTCCTTTCAAATCTATACAAACTAACACATGAGAAGGAAGGAGAACAGAAGTACCTCTTTATCGACGTTTGTCCCTGCACGCTCCGAGTTGTGCTCCGATCCTTTGCTCCTTGCTGAGTCCTGTAGACAAACAAGATACGACTACTTCCTACTCTATTGATATTAGCTTGAAAACAGATCTATCTATCGATGATAAGTTCATGTAACATCAGACACAAACTAGAAAGAAACAGGCCAAGCGTGTCATATTAATGAGAATAACGACAACAATACTTACAATCGTAGA
>SNQJ01S0161022.1:0-21642 GCA_010110895.2 Picea sitchensis | reverse complement strand
TGGCTAGAAGGTGCTTGGGGCAAGGTTGTAGTGGTTGCAGTGTCCTTTTGTTCTCCTTTTGAACAGATTGTGAAGAAGCTGAATTTTGCAGTATGAGATACTACCTTGCGACACTTTTTAGGTTGAGCAGTAGTCGAAACTACCTCTGGTATTCTATAGAGATGACCCCCCAAAGTAACAATGAAACTATGGGGTCGAGACTCATAAACAACATGGCGTCTCCACATATATGGTTGGCCCAAGAGTACATCACAGACATCCAGTGGGGTAACATCACATAATACCTCATCCTTGAAGGGTTGGATGTCATATGATAATCGATATTGTTGGCCAACACGGAGATATCGTCCTTGGCAAACCCACCCAATGTTGTATGGCTGAGGGTGTGGTGTTGTCGACAATCCCACCTATTTGATGACCTCTGCTAAGATGAGTTTCTTCTGGCTTCCACTATCAATAATAAAATGCAGTGGGGTCCCCATCACCCACATTTGTGAATGAAAAAGGTGCTCCCCCTCTTCAGGATCTGTTGGTTCTTTTGGTTGAATTTCTTTGGTCGCGACAATAGTAGTGGGGTCTGCATCAATGATCTGTCATTTACCGTTATTTTCAGAATCAGATTCTGAATCAGGGTTCGGCTATTTGTCTTTGATCTCGGCCACCAATGATTATTTTGAGTGACATTCATTAGTGTTATGCCAGGGGATTTTGTGGAACTTGCACCATTTTCCGGTGTCCTTCTTTGTCTTCCCGTGACCCTTCTTTTCCTGTGTCTTGGACTTGTTTTTGGGAGACTGTTTATTCGGGCCATCTTTGTCATACTTCGGTTGTTGTGGATTTGTAGACCCAAAATCCCATTCATTCTGGTGCTTAAATTTCTTCTTGATTTTAATATCATATCGATAAGCAACATTGAGTGATGAGATGTCCAAAAAATCCATTTTAGTCTAGATGTATCTATGTAGAGCCCCAGGGTATTTTAGAACCAAATGTCGCTTGGAGTCTTTGATACCCATCTTGGTGCGCAAGGTATGGAAGGTATTGGTGAACTCAAGAACTACTTGGCCCCTCTCTTGCCACAGTGTGGTCCATCTCATGTACTGGTCCTCATAGTTTCCAACAGGGAAATATTGTTCCTTTACCGCATCCACAAAAAAATCTCAAGTGGGATCGGCCCCATATATCCCAGACTCCTTTGTGGAACTTTGCTCCCAGTAAGTTTCCCACCAATGTTTGACATGAGGAAGAGCTTTAAGGAGTGCGATGGTGATATTTTCTATGTCGGAAAAATTGTGAACAGAGAAATAACCTTCTAGAAGAGTTAACCATTTTTCTAGGGCTTCTGCATCTATCTGTCCTTCAAATACAAGAATATCAAAATTAACTTGTACCTTGAAAGGTTAGGTGCCTCCAAAGTGGCCACTTGATGAACATGAACCTGTTGTTATCGGTAGGCGTTGAAGGATGTGGGCAAAATTCTCCATCATTTTATCCCTTTGTCGCGTGAGAGCTTGCTCAAGCGACAGATTGATAGGATCGTTTGCTCCGTCATTTTTCTTTTCTTCCGCCATTGAGGGTTTCTTGGGTGTGCGAGAGTGATTGTATTCAAGAGAGACAAGCTCGAGACCCAACTTTCTATACTTGGACCTTGTCGAGGACATGCACTGAAAAAAATGATCAAGAGCAACCTGCTCTAATACCACTGATCTTGATTATTTTCGGCATGAAATGAGATCGGAGATATAATAAAGAAATGCATAGAGATATCATAGATATTCAATAATATAAAAAAATGTATCAGAGATGCAACCATAAACACATATATACAGTAATACATGATTTCTATTAATGAAATAAATGTAGAGAGACTTTAAAAATACAGAGTGAAAGACTCGCTAGAATGGTGGCAACTTATCTCTGAGAAGAGATGTGACGGCTACTCGCATTCATAAGAAGATGATTACAATGAGGCTCTGAAGGCATTTTTAAAATAAATGGGAATGACAAAAGTCATAGACATCGAAAAACCTAACCCTAGGAGATGAAGCACCAAAAGTCATGTGGGCCCCGTTTGGGTAAGTTAGTACATCAACTTCTCAGGGTTGTAACTTTTGCATACGATCTTCGTTTTAGGTGTATGATAGCTCATTGGAAAGGTATTGTTGAGGAGATTCATTTTGGGGGTTCAATCATGCCGTTGGATATCATTGAGAACCTCAATCTCAAAAAACCTTCATTTAGGCCCTCAAAATGGCCCAGGAAGTTAAAACCTGCTAAAAATAGTAAATTGCCAAAACTGCCAGAAAGTTGTTTTGAGCCAGTTGGAAAAGGTGGGTGGACACTGATATCCACCTAGATCAAAACACCTACCAAATTTTGTGTGCAAACGTAGTTATCAATAATTTCCATATTTAGGATGGGTTGTTGTGTCGTCTAGGCCATATTTGTGTTCCATCAAGCGAGAGATCGAAGTTCATATGGGAAGCCCACTATAGTCGGGTAGAGGACACTTCGGTGTTGAAAAGATAGTGGTGATGCTACAAAAACATTTCTACTAGCCGAAACTTTGACAGGAGGTCAGCAAGTATCTCAGGTCCTACACTGCCTGTGTTATTTCCAAACTAACCACTAAGAAATAGGGCATGTACACCCCTCTTTCTACTCCTGATAGTCCATGGGAATCCATCTCAATGGACTACATGTCTAGTCTCCCGTCCACCAAGCAAGGAAATGACTATGTTTTTTAGGTTGTTGATCTCTTTTCTAAGATGGCGATTATGGTTTCCTGCAAGAAGAGCATCACAACAGAGACCACTACCAGGTGCTTCTTTGAATGAATTTGGGTACATTTTGGAATCCCACAAACCATTGTCTCAAATTGGGATAGTCAATTTATCAGCACATTCTGTTCGAGCCTCTGATCATTGCTAGACACCAAGCTCACCAAATCCACGGCCTTCCACCCCCAGATAGATGGCCAAACCGAGGTTGTAAATCGAATGATTGTGCATATCCTTCGCATGTATAATTCAAAGCACCCCTGCACATGGGATGAGAGCCTTCCCTATGTCCAACATAGCTACAACCGAGCCCTCCATAGCTCAACTGGTCATAGCCCCTTTCAGGTGGGGTTGGGATTCCAACCATTGGGTCCCATATATGTTGCACTTCCCCTTGCAATCACCTCACCCGACTCATATCCTCACAAAGGCACCCATTTCATTGAGAAAATCCATCACATCCACCAACAGGTTTAGGATATCTTATAGAAGTCCAATGAAAAATACAAACAAGGCTGTGATCAACATTGGGTGCCACATAAGTTTTAGGTGGGTGACAAAGTTTGGTTGCACTTGCAGAAAGAACGCCTTACAAGACCCCATCAAAAGCTTCGCCCATTCTGTTATGGGTCATACACTATCACTAAGGCTGTGGGGGATAATTCTTTTGAGCAAAACATTCCTCCTTTCCTTGGCCTGCATCTAGTGTTCAACGTGGACCTCCTTCGGCCTTATTTCCCACCATTATTGGACACCTTAGACGTAGTAGAACAATTGACACCAGCAGAGATCAACCCCAAATGCATACAACAGGCATCCAATGATCAAATTGTGTACACACAGATCAAGGGAACTCGACAACAAAGGATCCAGCTTTATGGAGTCATCAAAGTAGGTCAGCTCCTACACCAAGGCAAGTGGCTCACCTGGGGCCAAATTCAACAGAAATTTCCTCATCTGATGGGGGAACTCAATGCAATGGAGATAATTTCTCCCTAAAGAGGGAGGATTGATCCAGGTGGATATCGATGGCCATGCACCTTTTCCAGCTGGCTCAAAACAACTTTCTAGCGATTTTGATAATTTACTATTTTTAGCAGTTTTTTGGTACTGAACTTCCGGAGCGGTATTGAGGCCCTAAACGATGTTTTTTGGGGTATGTTGTGGTCAAAAAATTTCATCATGAAATTTTGTGCAATTTTTGTATTCCTCAGATAGATCTTTCCAATGGTCTATCATACGCCTAAAATGAAGATCGTATGCAAACTTTACGACCTCGGTAAGTTGATGTACTGACTTACCCAAACGGAGCCCACATGACTTTTGGCGCTTCATCTCCTAGGGTTAGATTTTTGGATGTATAGGGTTTTTTGGCATTCTTGTTTATCATAAAATGGCCATTAGAGCCTCATTATAATCATCTTCTTGCAAATGAGCGCAACCATCACATCTCTTCTCAGAGATAAACTATCACCATTTCAGGAAGCTTGTTTTCGCTGCATTTTATAGTTTCCATCTTATTTCCTTATTGAATAGAAAACCAGTTTTACTATATCTCTGTTATTTTGTGTTAAGAGCCTACTAATAATCTGTATTCATTTCGGTCTGCTCATAAAATCTGGATCAATGGGCTCACATTCCTGATGAGAAAAGGAAAGTTGCATCCTAAAAGTGAGAAGTGTATATTTGTTGGTTATTCTGAAGATATCAAAGGTTATAGACTTCTTCAACCATATTGTAATGAAATTATTATTAGAAGAGATGTTAAATTTCATGAAACTCTCTTGTCCTATGAGCCTAATTCAGTGATTGTTCCTTCTTTGGCCTGTGAGCCATCTTCGATGTTTATCCATTCTTATTTTCCTATTATGGTTTCTTCTTCAGATGATGACAATGACGATGAAAATCCACCTCCGCTTGCTCACCTTCCTCCAGATGATTCCTTTGAACATGAACCAACACCAGTTCCACCGCTTCCTAGATGGGTCCATTCAACATGAGAAGAAGTTGGTGCTCTTGTCAGTGATCTTTTAGATCAACGTTAAAGATGCTCAAATTTCCAGGGAGCCTCTTCTCTTTTGGATCAAGTTTCATAGAATCATGATCCAAATACATTTGCAAAAGATTCAAGTCATTTAGATTGGGATACAATAATTAATGAAGAGTATTTTTCTTTAATGGAAAAAAATACTTGGGATCTTGTACCTCTTCCAAAAGGAAGAAAACTTGTTAGATGTAAATGGGTCTATAGAACTATGTATGCATCATACGGAAGTGTTGAAAGACACAAGACTCAATTAGTTGCCAAATAATTTTCCCAATTTGAAGGAATTGACTATAATGAATCCTTTTCCCCTATAGACAAAATGAATTCCATCTGCCTTGTTCTTGCCCTTGTTGCCTCCTTTTTGCATGGAGATTTGCAAGAAGAAATCTACATGGAACAACCTCTTGACTATGTCCAAAATTACGTTATCCTTTTTTGTGTCCTTAAGAAATCTCTTTATGGTCTTAAGCAAGCTCCCCGAGCTTGGTATGCCAAAATGGACAACTTTCTTATTGACATTAGATTCTCTATATGCCATTCAGATTCTAATGTCTATACCAAGAAAATAGGAATTCATCTCATAATCCTTGTCCTTTATGTTGATGACCTTATCCTTAAGGGTAGTGAATCAAAACTTTTAAACCATGTGAAAACCATCCTTAAGAAGAAATTTGAAATGACAAACTTAGGCTTTTTGCACTATTTCCTTGGCCTCCAATTTTTGCAAACCAATGAAGGAATTTTTCTTTCCTACTCTAAGTATGCTTGTGACATTCTTCATCACTTTCACATGGATGATTGTAAACCAACCCGTTCTCCCTTCTAGTTTGGAGTCAAGCTTACTGCCACCTGTACTTCTCCTGAAGTTGATGCCACCATGTACCATCAGTTAGTTGGTAGCCTCTTATATTTGACTCATACCTGTCCTGATATTTCCTTTGTTGTTGGTATTGTTTCTCGGTATATTCAAAAACCCCATGAAATACATTGGAAATCATCTAAAAGGATACTTCACTATGTTTGTGGTACAGTTCAGTTTGAGATACGTTATAGTTCACGGGGGACTCCTTTATTGGTTGGATTCATTGATTCAGATTGGGTTGGAGACCCTAATGATCAGAAGTCTATTGCAGGTTATGTTTCCATCCTTACATCAGGACCTGTCACTTGGGCCTATAAGAAACAACATGATATTTCACTTTCTTCAGCAAAATTAGAGTACCGAGCAGCGGTAAATTCCAGTCAGGAAGCCTTATGGCTTCGACAGATCCTTTCAGAGTTTGGATTCCAACACCAACATCCAACTAGCCTTTGGTGCAACAATCAAAGTGTCATCAAGATTGCCAAAGACCCAATTCAACATCAGTGTATAAAACACATTGAGATACACATGCAATTCATCATAAGGCTCATTCATGATCAAGTTATTGAAGTACTATTTTCCCCTATAGAATATCAAGTTGCAGACATTTTCACAAAGTCTCTTATAGAAGTGAAGTTTTCCAAACTTTGATCTATGTTACGAGTTCAGGAAGTTGTCATTAAGGGGGTATAGGCTCTATATTTTTGTGATAAAATAGATATCATCTACTTCAATCCTCAATGGTTTCCCATCGTGATTAAAGGCCTTTGTCTCTGGATCCCAATAGTTTACTAGAATTTGGAGTAACCTCACATGATCCCTCATTCCTTTGAGAGCACAAAATTTATAAATACCACATCTCTTTAGAGATTATTGGGATGTTGCATATCTTTCCACTAATGCATCTACTTTCTCATGTTCCCTCTCTCTCCATTCAAGCACCATCATGTCAAAGGAAAACCAATTTTTGAGTTAATTTCATTAAAAAACTTGTTTTCAGACTTGTATGCGGGTTGTAATGTTAACAGTTGTGTGTAGGTCCACATATATGTGGGAAGGCTTTGCATTTCCCATGTACATGTCTCCATATATGTGAATCAATGAACTATATCTCGCATACACCCTAGTTTACACTTTGTGCCCTCTTAAAATAAACAAATGAGGACTAATTTTAAAATTTAAACCATTAAAAATAAATAGGAGGGGAAGGGAACTTACTTGGTCCAGATGGTAGTCAATTTTGTTGATCGTAGATCCCGTAATCAACACTTGAATATCGTGGTTAAATTGGTCCAAAATGCACTATGTGGGTAAAAAAATCAAAAGGTTTGGCAAAATTGTTATTTTTACTATTGTTAGAAAATTGTTATCCACTTTATATAGTTTATACTAATTTTTGGACCTAGTGGACTAATAGTGCAGTGGAAGGAGTTGATTTTGGTGGTTTTTTCTAGGGAGTTTTGTGATTTCTAGCATCATATCTCCCATTCCTGACTTAGACAGGTATTTTGTTTTACCAGGATATAGGATAGGTTGTCACTCCATCTTGCATATATGAATTATCCTATGGTTATGATCTGTATGCCTTAGGTACGAACCCATTTATTAGTGACACATAACTGTTAGGACCATACAATGTACCTTTTTGCCCACACTTTTTTCCACCATTACACTCTTGTTTCACTCACATTTAAACTCATATTATCACTTTACCCTATGTTTCCAAAGGTATATAACGTCTCTTCTCTTTACTATATGTTTAATCTGTTTTTCATATAATTTTACATTACTCTCGTACTTAAGCATTGATCATAAATGTATAAGTGCTGAAACAGTTCAAACTATAGATTAGCATTGAGGCCTGTTGCTGAAACAGTTAAAGCACACAAACCCTGTGGCTGAAACAGTCTGTGGACTATGATGCTGAAACAACAACTCACACAGAAGAAGATGCTACACTCTTCGTGGTCTACGATGTTGAAACAACAACTGCTACACTCTCCTTGGTCAACGATGATGAAACAACAACTCACACAGAAGAAGTTGTTACATAGTCCATGGTCAACGATACTGAAACAACAACTCACACAGAAGAAGTTGTTACACAGTCCGCGGTCTACAATGGTGAAACAACAACACAAAACGGTTACATTGACCACGACAACCACACCTTGAGCTAGCATTAATCATCGCTGCTGCCTAAGACCAAGTTGCCGAAACAGTCAGAACGCAATTCCCGTGGCTGAAACAGCCTGCGATTTGTGATGCTGAAACAACATACAACAACAGTAACAAGAAGACAAATAAAGAAGTTGTTACTCCAACCGCAACAACAACACCTCACTCAACACTTGTAATAGCATTCTGTTGCGGGAGACTAGGATATCCTATTCCAGTTTAGAAATTCGATCTGACTAAGAATAGGACACAGATGTGCACCTGTAAATTGTTTATCAAATTGTATCAAAGGGATTCTCCTCTCTAAATAAGAGGAAAGCATCATTAGAGAGGACCAACTGTTTTTAGCTAAGAAAGGATTCTACAGAGAAGGATGTGTTTTACTTCAGATTGTAATATGATACAGTTGACAGATGAATAAAAGATTGTTCTGAGAATTTCTCTCTAGTTCCTTTTGTTTCAGGGGAATCTTGTGAGAAGGGAGGGCCCACCTTCTTCACAAGATTCACCCATTAGCTTTGTAGAGTGTTAGTGTTATTTCTGTTTATGCCTTGATTAAATTTTGTTTTTCTGAAACACTACTTTACTGAACTTTGTCTTGCTGAAACTCTGCTTTACCAATTGTTACATTATTTTCATATGATTCATGCTTGGGTAACTATTAATCATTCTAGTTATCAATCCTTCTTGGTGAATTTATGAGAGCCTGATAATCAGAAACAGGTGTTGATGTTTCCTGCTTAGGAAATAGGGTCTTGTTCTCTGTTAAGAGTTAGTTAACCTTCAGTGTGTGTCAATCATTTCAATCAGTAATGAGTTCATGAGAGTGTGATGATCGGAAACAGGTGCTGAAGATTCCTACTTTGGGAATAGGGTCTTGTTCTCTGGTTACAGAATAGTTGGTCTTTCCTGTTGCAGTATCTTGTTGTTATTTTAATGTAATCCAGTATACTTCAATTAATCATTCCTTTAAACTTTGAGCTCTGCAATAGGTAGGTTTCTTTCCTGTAATTCAAGTTNTTACAAAATATTTGGTCTTCCTTGTTGCAGTATCTTGTTGTTATGTTAATGTAATCTAGGATTCTTCAATTAATCATTTCTTTAAACTTTGAGCTCTGCGATAGGTAGATTGATTTCCTGTAATTCAAGTTAGAACTTCAATTTGTTCAAGGAAAAGTTTGATTAATATATTTTTACTACAACTCTAGGTTGCTTTTGAGATTGTGCATATATAGTGCGTGGTTACCTTTGAAATAAACAGACTTCCCTGGGTTGACAATTTATGTAGCACTTGATTGTTTAGTTAAATAAGCAATTATAGTGACCAACAATAACCTTCTTATTGCTACTACAAGTTTTGTTATTAAGTGGTAGAGGCTTACCAAACATGGGTTCCCTAGTTATAACAATTATGTCATTTGGTTCCCATGCAAAAGTTATTCCATAGGACCGAGAGTCCCTTATAATTCCAATATGAATTTTCATTCAAACCCCATATTCTTACTCACAAGCATCCAGACAAATACCTATGGGACTCCTGTCGAGTCTTAGTTAAGCTCTTTTCTGAATCTCTCAAAAAATGAAAAGATTTTCGAGTGAACTTGTCTCTTTCACACTCATTAAATGGATGTGAAAGGATGTCTATTTGGTGTAAGTTTACCCTTTTTTGGACCAAGTATACTAATTTTGAAAAAATGAATACTCTAGTCAACATTGGCTAGAAGAGTTCTATTGGGTATTGTTTTATACTTTTTCGGGCCTATGAGACTAAATCTATAAAAAATGACATTCTTTGGAGTTAAGTTGTAATTTTATTCCATTATATTGCTTACAATATTGAGCCTATTGTCAATTCCTCCTTTCTCATTACAAGCCTATTACCTCAGCAATTTGTGTCACTAGCCAAGCAAAGCCTTGTTTATATCCTTTGTAGCTTGACACCATGTACCCTAAGAAGAAACATTCCCCCAAGTGTCCACACCATACATGCACCTCCTTGCATTGAGAATAGGTATGTTCCACTATTGGAACTAGTTGCTTACCTGCAGCAATTGTTTCCTCCATTGTATCATAGCATTCATTTGCCTATGAAAAAAAAAAAAGATGATGGGAAAAGAATATTATCTTATATTGGTAGCATTCATGTTGCTTTTGAATATAGAATTTGTTTTTGTGTCCACTTGTCATCCAAATTTTGGGCTTAGGATGACCTTACGAATCTGAGCTCATTACTTGTAATTTACTCCTCTGACTGGTTTTTCTTTTAGTCCCTATGAAGAGTTTGATTGATACCTCATGCATCACAAAGTTTCATCATCAATTCTATGATGTTGGAGTCCTCCATATGTCTCATGATCTTGTTCAAAGGATGTCTATAATCTCGTGTCAACAATTTCTCAAAACTCTTGACTTTACATGTCGAACATACCCTCAGTGTGTCTTAGAGTCAGATGAAGTTTTTGATCCGGATTATTTTCAGCACGAAATGAGAGCGGAGATATAACACAGAAATATTCAGAGATATTACAAGAGAGAAAACAATATAACAAAGATATAGCGGAAATAAAACAAGAGTCATAGATATACAGTAATACACGATTTCTATTAACGAAATAAATGTACAGAGACTGTAAAATATAGAGTGAAAGACTCGCTAGAATGGTGGTAGATTATCTCTGAGAAGAGATGTGATGGCTACTCGCATTCGTGAGAAGATGATTATTACAATGAGGCTCTAAGGGCCTTTTTAACATAAGTAAAATCCAAAACCCTAACCCCAGAAGATGAAAAGCCAAAAGGTTTGTGCACCCCGATGGGGGTAGTTGATACGTCAATTTCCCAGGGGCGTAACTTTTGCATACGATCTCTGTTTGGGGCACTCAATAGCTCGTTGGAAATATCTATCCGAGAACGACAAATTATGGGTGACCAACATAGATCTACAATACATGTTGCTCCCTATTTTCGCAAAAAACATCGTTTAGGGCCTCAAAATGGCCCCGGAAGTTAAAAACTGCTAAAAATAGTAAATTACCAAAATTGTCAGAAACATGTTTTGGGCCAGTTGGAAGGTGGCTGGCCACTGATATCCACCTGGATCAATCCTCCCTCCTTAGGAAGCAATGGTCTCCATTGCATTGAGTTCTCGGGGGAGAGGGGAAAAAGCGTTCTTCGAATGGATCTTGGTTATGCACTTGCCTTCTTGGAGGTAAAGCGTTGCTTAGCTTGTTAGAGAGCTATCGTGAACTTTGGCTAGAAAGGTTTGGGCCTTTTCAACTACTCACGGCTATTTTGAATGGTGTGTGCAGAAGAAATCTTGTGCCCGTTGCAACCTTGTCGTTTGTTTCTGTTGGATAGAAGGTGCCTGCACCAAGGCTGTAGTGTTTGTGGTATCCTTTTGTTCCCCTTTTGAATAGATTGTGGAGAAGATGAATTTTGTAGTATGAAGGATTACTACCTTGCGTATGCTTTTTAGGTGGAACGGTGGTTGGAACTACCTTTGGTATCTGTGAGATGACCCTCAAAGTAATAATGACACTCTGAATTCGAGACCATAGATAGCATAGCGTTTCCACGTATATGGCTGTCTCAAGAGAACATTATAGACATCCGGTGGGGAAACATATATTAATACCTCATCCTTGAAGGTTGGATTCCATATGACAATTGACAATGTTGGTACGACACGAAGATCTAGTCCTTGGCCGAATCCACCCAATGTTGTATGGTTGTGGGTGTGGTGTTTGTCGACTAATCCCGAGCGTTTGGCGACCTCTGCGAGATGAGGTTCACGGCTTCGCTATCAACAATAAAATCGTGAGTCCCCTTCACACCACATCATGTAGATGAAAAGGCTCCCCTCTTGGATCATTGGTTCTTAAGTTGAATTGATCGATTGGCTACAATAGCAGTGGGGTCGCATCGATGATCTGTCATTTACCAGTATTTTTAGTCGAGATTCTAGAGGTTGTGGCTCCTTGTCTTTGATCTCGTACACCAATGACGGCTATTTTGAGCGAAATTCATAGGTGTTGTTCCAGGGATTTTGTGGAAATAGCACCATTTTCCAATGTCCTTCTTTGATATTTCCTGTGACCCTTCTTTTCCTATGGCTTATTTGGTTTTCGAGGCTGTTTGTTAGGGATGTCTTTTCATAATTTGGTTGTTGTGGATTTGAAGATCTGAACTCTCGTTTGTTCAAGTGCTTATATTTCTTCTCGATTTTAATAGCATATTGATAAGCGTATCGGTGATGAGATGTCGAGAAAATCCATTTCAGTTTGGATGTATCGTAGAGACCCACGGTATTTAGAACCAAATGTCATTGAGTCTTTGATACCTATCTTGGTGCTTATGGTATGGAATCTATTAGTGAACTCCAGGCCGGATTGGCCTCTCTTTAGCAGCTGATGTGGTCCATCTCATTAATACTTGGTCCTCATGAAGACATAGCAGGGTAAAATGCTTGTTCATGCGCATCCTGAAAAATCCCAGGTAGGATCGGCCCCATATATTCTAGAATCCTCTGTGGAACTATGCTCACAACAAAGTTTCCCACCGATGTTTGACATGGGGAGATCCTTAAGGAGTCTTGAGGTGATCTTTTTCCTTATTAGCGGAAAAATTGTTAACGGAGAAATAACCTTCTAGCCGATTTAACCATTTATCCTGGGGCATGCGCATCTATTTGACCTTCAAATGCGAGATATCAAATTAACCTATACCTTGAAAGCAGAGTTCCTCCAAAGTGGTCCTTGATGAATGGCTTGATGCTATTTGGCAGTTGAAGGATGTGGGAAAAATTCTCCATCATTCGTCCCTCTATTGCGTGAGCTTGCTCAATCAACAGTGATAGAGTTATGCACTCCATAGTTTTTATTTTCTTCCCACCATTGAGGGTTTTCTTGGGTGTGTGAGAGTGATTTTTCCTCAGGAGACAATCGAGACCCAACTTGCTATACTCAGGACCTCGTAGGGGACATGCAGCGAAAATGATCAAAGAGCTGCTCACGTGCCGATCAGTTATTTTTGAAGAAGGCTGAAATGAGGCCGGAGAATATAACACGAAACATTGGAGATATTGCAAGAGAAAACAATATAATGAGATATGCTTGAAATAAAACAAAGGAGTCGCGGATATACATTAATGCGATTTCTATTAGCGAAATAAATGTGGTATAAAATCACAGTGAAAGACTACAAAGCAATAGAATGGTGGTAGCTTATCTCACGGCGAGAGAAGAGATGTGACGACTACTCGCATCAGGTGAGAGAAGATGATTATTAAAATGAGGCTCTAGGGGCCTTTTTAACATAAGTAAAATCAAAACCCTAACCCGAGGAGAGGGCGAAAATCCAAAGGTTTGTGGGCCAGATGGGGGAGTAAAGTTGTCGTCAACTTCGAGTAACTGCATCACGATCTCGTTTGGGAGATCAATAGCTCATTAAGAAAATCTATCGAGAAATACAAAATTTTTGGGTGAGAAACATCGATCTAAAATCCATATTTCTCCACATTTTCTCAAAAAGCATCGTTTAGGGCCTCAAATGGCCGAGGAAGTTAAAAGCTGCTAAAATAGTAAATTACCAAAATTGCGGAAACATGTTTAGGCCAATTGGAGAAAGGTGGGTGTACCAATATCCACCTAAGATCAGTTTAGACTCTACAGTGCACCACAGTCCTACTTTCATTATGGGTGAGTAACCTTGAACCTTGATCGACATCACCTCATTGGTCATTATTTGGGGGTTTGTCTTGTTCGGCGACAAGAAATATATTCACACATTTGGATTCATGTAATTGTCTTTGATTCCATTAGCCTTGTGTTGGTTTCCTCACCTATTTGGTAGTCTTCCTTATTGGTTTTATTCATAGGGTATTTTGTATACTACTTGCATCGGTGCATGTGAAACACACAGTAATGCGTTGGTTGGGGAAAATCCCCTTAGTTCAGTTCCTCCAAATAATTAAGTTATTTCTTTGTACTTCTTGCTAATTGATGAGAGATTCCCTTAATTCTCTCCTTTCATTCGGTCTCCTTCCATAGACTTCATCTCATCTTTCCTGATCTATCTCTACTATTCATTGGGAATACCTATATGACTTTAGTGATCATGGGAATCAGATTGTTCCTAAGTGTATATAGATATCTTCATATTGATTTTGAGATTGATTTCCATTGGGCCTTGTTCATATTTATGACCATATATGGCATGTCTACTTTGTATTTCCTATTCATGGCCATGAACAACTATCTAGTATATTTCCAAATGGATTTGCAGTGTAATTAATATTGGTATCGATGGAATTTTCGTCATTATGGTTAGCCAATATTCTCATGAAACTAGCTCTTCGGTTGAGTCTCCATTACGCAGATGCAGCAGATTATAATGTATTTCATCCATGCGGATACTCCTCGAGCCCTCACATTAAGGGGTATCTATTATAGAAATTTTCCTCACCCATGAAACTTTCTTGCATAGCCTTTCCATTTCCCTATATACATATTTGAAGAGTCCCCTTTTTGTACTTCCTAGAGCCAAAAATCATAGTTTTCCACATATATGTATACGAGTTAGACAACATGTGTATACATAAGTTTCACCGCAACCCATGAACATCGAATTTGGTACTCAAAATTAAAATTTGTATTGGGTTTGCATGAGTCCACGAGATCCATGATCCTTGACCTTCCATATACTACAAACGTTCCCAGGCCTAGGTAATCAGTTCCACTTGAAGGATATAAATTGATCCATATCCAAGCCATGGAAGAGGAAATAATTTAGCTTTTGAGAGAAAAGATACTCTGGAAAACACCACTTCACATTGAGTCTTCATCCCTTTATCCTTGAAATTATGAACACATTGTTCAACTCCCCAAGATCTTCCTTCTTTGATGGAGAACCTCATTGTATCCTTTATGATCTTGCCTTTTGGTTGAGCATTGAAGTATAATTGAGTCCATGGAAGGAAATTACTTTCTTATTTCGATATGTGTCGACATGGTTGTCGATTATACACTTTTGTTGATCATTTTAATAGAAACTACTCCTTTCTTGTTCAATTGATATCTTTCAAATATTTGAATTATTATTCCATGGGTGTATTTGTTATAATTATAATGGATTATGCTATTTTCTATGTTAGCATTATATATTATCACCACATGCTTACATATTTTGGTTGTTGAGGACAATTTATCAGGTATAAATATTTGGGTTACGTGCTCAATGGTGGTCTTCATCGACGTTAGAACGAGGTGACTCTTGATCTTTCACGGTGAGGGTACAATTTATATAGCATACTTAGGATTAATATTTATTGCTTGATCATTTAGGTCTATTGTGGTTTACACCATACCATGAATTTATTTTTCCTCATAACAACAACTCTATCCCCCAAAAAGGGAGTCCCGTGATGAAATATATATCAATATTTGCAGTGATGTAGAGGACATGCCCAAACACCTTGAATTCATGTCACTCAGGCTTCCACATATGTATAATGAAATCCAACAATACCTCATGCAATTGGATCAATGCACAATCACAAAATGCCATCAACCCATCACGGGGCAAGTGACATTGGATCTGAGCATCATCCCCATTAGCTTCCTAGAGACCTCCTGAGTCTCTCTCTCTCTCCAGCGATGAAATCCTCTCTCTCTGTGGTCACGCACCCAATCCAAAAAGTTGCATTAATATTTTTCCTCAAGCACAATTATTACAAGAAAAAAAACCCATCTTATCCCATGTGACTGTTCACCCAAAATTTGTGCACATCAACACAATTGTACCACTAACATCTGTGCACATTCACACACCTATTCCTCTGGCAGGCACACACAACCAGTGTGCAGGGTCACCCAACAATCATGCACATATTGTTCGACCCTTCCTTTTGATAAGGAGAAGTTGCGTAAGATATTTCAGAACTTTGTTTTGATAAACAAAAGTTGTGCAAGATATTTTGGAATCAGACGTCCGACCAAAGGAAGGAACATAAATCAAAGAAAAGGGAATGCACAACAAAAAATAATTAGAACAAAAATGGTTGGGACAACCTGACAACAATTTTTGGAGAGAAAGTTGCAATAGAATAAAAAGAAGAGAAATGTTGGTTCTCAACTAACGAAACTATATCCCAGTTATACATATATGGGATCAATATGATTGTAAAATGGTTGCTAGAGTCATTGTGTATTGTTATTATTGATAGTTAAGTCTTGAGATCACGGGTTAGAAACTAGGCCCGATAATGTAATAGATAAAATGTAGTGTCTTGTAGTGTTGGAAAGAGAAAGGGACAAAGATAACCTTGTCTCACAGTAGTACAAAAGCATTTTCTATTATATTTTTCATGACCATTTGTATCTGTAACTCAATTTGATATTGTATTTTGAGAGGAAAAGAGAGCACATTATATGATAATATAGTAGGAGATCCAATTTTTCTTGAAAATGTCTTGTGTACTTAGTCTTCGATGTTGGATCATGTTGTCATTCATACTTGATGGTTTGATTGATTGATGTCAAGTGATTGATTGATGTCAAAGGATGATTTATTGATTGATTAATGATTGATTTAATATAATATGTATTTTCCTTGATGAGAATGCATAGAGTGAATATGGACCAATGAGTTTTCATTGATATGATGAAGAAGATGGATCAGCGAGTTGTCATTGATACATGATGAATATGAATCATTGTGGTTTCATTGGTATATCATGCATTGTTGGAAAAATGTATAGATGACTCACTATTCTCTTATCATGATTAGCCAAAGGTTGCACAAATGGATGAACTCCAAAAGTGGTCACCTTGCTTTGTGAAAAGGCTCTAGAACAAAGTCCTCAGCAGAAACAGTCAGAACCTATGCAATGGCTCTCAGGAGCAGATCAAACCCCAAAGTAAGACCCCAGATGATTCACATCAACTCAGCCTCAGTCCACATGCAATGAGCCTGCCTCCTCTGATTCCAGGAGTCCGACATGAAGACAAGGTTCAAAGGGCTTAAAGCCAAGATCAAAGAAGTCAAAGTGGCCTAAAAAAGAAATCATTCTTCAGCGACAATCAAATAACTAAAATCAAATAATTATCGCTCTCAGAAATGCTAAAATCAGGAAATGATAAAAGTGAGTTGACAAAGTCAAGGAAAGGAATATTTATGGAAGGTGGTTAACCTAAAAATGAAAATAGGTTAAGTGACCTAGAAATGGGTTAAAGAGATTACTTACAAGGAAAGAATGGTTATTTGATTGATAGAAGTAGTGAAAACAGGAAGTCCAAGAAGGTGGATTATTTAAAATAATCAAGAGAGTGAAAAAATCAAGAAATATTAAAGGTAGGGTGACAAAATCAGAGAATGTTCAAATGATAAAGTATTGGAGAACTTTCTATTTATGGAAAGTGGTAACCCCTAAAATAAGGAGAAATGGGTTAAGTGACAGAAATGGGTTAAAGTGACCTAAAAATGGGTTAAAGTGACCTAGAGGGATGAAAGTATAAATAAGATGAGTGATGGTCTCTTGTAGACATCCTTTTTACTGTGGATCAGTGAGCTTCTTGTGAGAATATATTTTGGAGTATTCATGGAGCTTCTTGAGCATTTTGGTGTGGAACATGAGCATATTGATGATATATAGGTGACTAAGATAACCAAAGGATATATAAGCCAAAATTCAAGGGAAGATTGAAGAAAAGAGGGTCTGAATTGAAGGGAGGATAAATTCTTGATGATGCTTTCCTGAGTTATGCTATTCTGAGGTCATCTCACCATTTAGCTATAAAAAATTTTCTATATTATTTCGGTGGTGAAATTTCTATGCCCGTGAGAAAACATACCCAAGTATGCATTGGTAAAACATTCCTATTGTGGGTCTTTGTACTTTTTGGGTTACACTCCATGGAGAAAAGGAAATAGGGTTTGTGGCTAGTCCTAAAAACTAGTCAAAAATAGGTGTTTGAGTAAAACATCATAAATGCTTCATAAAGATCCAAATTTAGTGTGAAAAATGTGTTGGTTAGAGATTATTTTGATGTAGTAGGTTGTGTAAAATTTCAAATCAATTCAATGAACATTTTGTGCGGTGAGGGCTCTACAATTAAGCTCTCTAGAATAATCCATAATTCAACAAGATATGCACCATTTTTTCTATAACTCTTTTAGAGAGGTTACAAGTAGTGAAACTTGGAGTAATTGGATAAAGAACACTGAAGAACATTTTATATATTAATGGAGTTTCAGATATTTATTCATTATGGGTACAAAGTTATTATTATTTCCAGAGTTAGGGTTGTTGACTAATCCAAAACTAGTCATGGTTGAGACAAGCGGTTGATGAGTTGGCACATACATGAGGAGTGTAAGTTGATGATTTTGGTACATATTAATGATTCATTTGTTTGATGATTAGTTAACACATTATTGGTATATACTTGGTACATAGTTGAATGCACTTGTTTATGGTACAAGTTGATTCTGAGTTGTTGTAGCCTGAGGTTGGTGCATGGTTGATGCACTTGTTTATGTTAATGATTATTATATGTTGAGGATTGTTACCTCTTCCGATCTCGGTTGGTGATTAGAATGTAAAAGTGTGTTGCATATATAGATATGAATTGCTCTTGTAGAAGTTTGTACTCTATTCAGTTGCTTCTAAAAAACCCCCGGAATTAAGTCCATAATAAAAAGAAAAATTGTACATAATTGAAGTCCATAATAAAAAGAAAAATTGTACATACATCTTGTGTTTTTTGTGTTCCTTGTGGAGATGATTTGTTGATGATATGTTGTTGATATGTATTCGAATATAACTGATTATAAATGACAACAATGAGTAATGAGAAAATGTTGAATGTTAACTAAAGAGTTTTTGTGTAAGAGGGAAGTTTTGGGAAAAAGATCCCCACACTCATTCACCCCCCCCTCTAAGTGTGGTAGGTGTTTCCAACAATTGGTATCAGAGCGGTCCTTCACTACAAGCCTTAACAAGATTGAAGGAGATCCATAGACACACAAATGGATGATGAAATACCAATCCTTGATGAGGAAAACCATTCTACTTGGAGAATAGAGATGAGAGTGTATTTTAAGAAAATGGGAGCAACTATTTGGAAGGAAGCCATTGGTGGATCAGTTTCGTTGAAGAACAAGTCAAATTTTGCAGCTCAAAGGGAAGGAAAGAAGAATGATGCATTGGCTCTCAATACCATTCTTAGTGGAATTTCAAGCCCTATCAAAGAGAGCATGGGACAATGCACTTCTGCCAAGGATCTATGGCTAAAGCTAGAGGAGACATATAAAAACAAATAAAGAAGATGTTGAAGACCACTCCGTCAAGCTTATCAAAGGTAAATAATCTCTAACTATTGATTGCATACGTGATGATTTTAAAGGAAAAGAATCATGTGATGATGTTGGCAAGAAGGAATATATTGAAGATACTTCAAATGAAGGTAAAGAATCTCCAAAGACTCTTGATTGCATTGATTCAAAATGTGATGATGTTGAATTTTTCTCAAGTGAAGAATATGATCTAGAAAAAGTTTGAGTAAAGTTTGATGATAGTTATCCCATGGAAAGAATAGAAGAAAATCTATTAGAATTTCAAAAGGAAATTGAAGAGAGTTTATACACACTATAACTATCTTTCGGATAACACTAAAATGTTTCTTAGGAGGAGTCAAAGGTACATCTTGATGTTAAAGGAAATGCTCAAAGAGAGCAATAAGACTCAACTGGAAGAAAAGGAAGAAGAAATCACAAGACTAAAGAATGAAAAAGAAAATGTGAAGGTAGATGATGAGATTAGAAAAAGTTTTGAAACTATTGTCCATGTCAAGACCCAAATTGAAGAAGCCAAGAGAATAGAGGAACTATTGAAGAATCAAATAAATGAAAAGGAAGAGTCATGTTGTAAGCTAGAAACTGAAATTGTTGACCTTAGAAAGAAGGTAGAAAATTCGAACAAATTCTTGAATAGCTCACTAATCTTGCATGATATCTTAGAAAGNTGAAGGTAGATGATGAGATTAGAAAAAGTTTTGAAACTATTGTCCATGTCAAGACCCAAATTGAAGAAGCCAAGAGAATAGAGGAACTATTGAAGAATCAAATAAATGAAAAGGAAGAGTCATGTTGTAAGCTAGAAACTGAAATTGTTGACCTTAGAAAGAAGGTAGAAAATTCAAACAAATTCTTGAATAGCTCACTAATATTGGATGAGATCTTAGAATGCCAAAGATCAACATATGATAAATTAGGTCTTGGATACAAAGGAGAAGATACACATGTTGAAGCAAGCACCTCAAAGAAGCATGAGGTAAATCCATCAAAGAAGGAATACAATGTTGCAAAGAAACCATATACACAAGGCAAAGAATATTTCAAAAGAACAAAGCAAGGAAGACATCAAGAAGTTATTCTTGGGACACAAAAGAAAATGTATGAAAGCATTTTTCATGGGCATTTTTATTCATGTAATGGATATGGTCAAAAATATTTTGAATGCAGATCTCATGAAAGGAGATATAATGGAATATTTTATAACACCATGAGGTGTTGGAGATGTGATCAAGTAGGACACATTTTTGTTCACTGTAACACCATGAGATGCTACAGCTTTAGTGGATTTGGCCACAAATCCCAGGAGTGCTGGAACATAAGAAGAATGTCCATGATGAGGACTTCACATAACATGTCTAGAAGAAGGAATGAAGTAAGGAAATGAGACATCTTTGAAAATATGGATGCTTAGAGCTCAAGTTCTAAGGAGAAGGGACATCTACAAAAGTGGGTGAAGAAGATAGAGTGGTCAGAACATAATGAAAGACAGAAGGGTAGCTCAAGTAAGTAATTTTTTGAGGCATATGTGGGTGACAGTGGTATCATTCCCGTACATATGTTGGTTGACCTTCAATAGGTCACCTACATACACGCTCTATTATGCAGCAGGTTGCGTATATGTGGTAAAGCCTTGGGAAAAAGGCAATGCACATGAGTTGCAGCTTGATGAGATGGTATAACTCTTTGTTGCAGGGTTTGACATTGTTTGTTGCAGGTTCTGACACTATTTGTTGCAATTTTAAGTGTTCATCCATTGGATTATGTAAAATAAAATCTTGAGTGCATGACACTAACCCATGAGTATGGATTGATGTTGATCTGTTGGTGTACATGGCTGGTACATATTTCTTGGGACACTTGGGTTTATATTTCTGCTGGGCAACTAAGGCTTTGTTTGAGGTACCTATAGTGTTGATCACTCCAAGTTGTACAAGCTTATCTTCCTCTCTAATAAAAGAAGTACAAAAGGACTCAAGAGTGGAGGTATTCCAACAGAGGACGAACACCTTCAGTAACCACTCACATAACCAGATCAAAGATAAACACACCGATGTTTTCAAGTGGTAAAACCCCTATGGGGAAACATCCACGGCCCCAACCAATGTGACCACTTGGAGCAGTTTATTAATGCAAATAAAAATATTACAGAGATATTTTACAAGAGAGTTTCTCACAATCGATCATCGACAAATAACCCTCCATGCTCTTTAAATAGAGATCATGGACCAATCAGGTGTTAATCCATGGATCAATGGCCGCTAAGATCAAGGAGAGTATGAACCGTCAGATCACTCTATGTCAGCAACATATCATGACCGTCAGATTTCCTAACTACAAATGCATACTAATGCATACTAAAGAAACACACTTTTACCTAACAACATATTAGACCAAGTAGATCTTAACTAACTCCTAAGTGTCTA
>SNQJ01S0161021.1:1766-21629 GCA_010110895.2 Picea sitchensis | reverse complement strand
TGCCTGGTTGTTTACAAGAATAACGGGACAGGAATCCACAACAACTATTTCTCGCAAGGTTCTTTATATTTTGTATTTCACAGTCAAGGAACAAGCCATTTTTTATTGGGGGAAGCTAATTTCCCATGAAATTTGTTCCCAATTGTCAAGCTTCAAAAAGGAAAAGAAATTTATATGTCATCCTACTTGGTTTTTGCGATAGTGCATTGCTTCCAGTTTCCAAAATTGTCTCTGTCCAAGAAGGTAAACTGGGAATTCAACCCAATAACATTCTGGTACCAAGCCTTGTGGAAGCACAAGGCATCTCACTATTTTTATGAGGTTTTTAATGACTTTGTGTCTGTTTTCAAAGTTTTATTGTTGGGAGAAGATGTTCCTCGCATTTATGACCAGGAAACCAGGTTTTTGGACAGGAAGGGGGTACTTTAACAAATGGATAATTACAGTGTGATAAAGATTTTTGGCTCCAAGGAAAAACCTGCTCTCCTTCCATGTCACATTACGAACAGAATGTTTGTTACAGAAATAGAAAGGCAATACAACTATTGGTTGCATCTTTTCCATGAGAAGAAAAAAAAATAGTTCATTCCTCTGCCTTGGAAAGTCAGGGACTTCATGTTGAGGAACATCAACAAAATTGACAAATTCGCAGCCCATTTCAACAACTTGAACCTAAGATATGTTGAAATCCTAAGAGGGTTCGACCCTAATAAAAAAAAATTATAACATTTATTAACACTTGGCCTCGACAATTCTTTTTTCAAGAAACACCTGAGCGAAAACAAAGACATTGGCAACAACGCTCTTGCTCTTGATGTCGACGACCTAGACACACTACAAAGCACCACTGAATTGTATAAGCAATAGAGAAAAGGCCCCGGTGAGAAGAGTGTTCAATCGGCGGATAGGACTCCCAAAAGTACGACATCCCGGAGCATCGTTCCAATGACCCACCACAACAAGAAAGCAACTCAGAATTCTTCAAACGAAGGAGGGGATAATGACCCTCCTCACCCTAAAATTGATAGTTCTCACAAGCTTCCCATGGACAAGAAGAGAAAAAAAATGTAGGACATGCAGAAGAGCCCGAGATTGAGAGTGAGAATATGGAACTTGAGCTTGGTATGGATAGTGTATTCTACAACCTTGATCAGCCCGGAGATGCAATCCAGCATAGTTGTCCAATGGACATAGTTGATACTGAATTTTTTTACGAAGATGAATCCTTCGTGTTCCACGACGTTGTTTTTTACAGCGAGTCTAAAAAATTAATTATTGAAAATAGAGATGTAAAAAATAAGAAAGGAAAATCTCGTTCAGAAGTTAACCTTGCGAACATGCAGCCATCCCAAATCTGTCGACTTCACATAGCAACCAGAGATGCTCTCGATAATTCCATTGCAGACATTGAGGCCGAGAATGCCAGACTGAAGGACCGGGTCAAGGAATTGGAGGAAGCTTTGATTCCTATGCCATTGCTTGTCAGTCCTTTAGCAATAACCATGCATGCCATCCCTGCAGCCAAGTTAAAAGGATCATCCAGCCTCCTCACATCGTGTAGAGGATATATGGAGAATAATATCAAGAAAAGAATGCAATTGATTGTTGAGGCGTGGGAAACATCACAAACCATGGCGTCCCTTGGAATGAGGGCACATACTTTGCTCGAACATTTGCAGGCGGATTTAAAAAAGGAAGAACTTGCATCTCATTGTCCAGTCATGTGAACAAGTCATATCAAAGAAAGAAAAATTATTCACAAAGCTGACCAAAATAGACTTAGTCGGAAGGACAAACGACTTCCAAGACCCCAAATTAATCGTCAACTCCTTGCCTTTAACTAAGCAAGGCTTCGATAAACAAGTTGATATTTTTAAGGCATTGTCTTTGGAAAAAATTTACAGCATCCTTGAATATGGTGAAGATAACGTCGACAACTGGCTAGTCGACTATTCGATATAGAATGAAGAAATTGATTAGGCTCTACGTAATCTTTCTATCGATCTAAGGGAATTAGAAAAGGAACTTTTCAACATAAAAATCTGGAATGAGATCAATGTCTGCCCCTTGAGAAACTACATTGAAGAATGGGTCGAAAGGGAATTGAAGCAGGTCGTCGATGCAAGGCAACAGGCATTTGGCACGATTCCAGTAGTCGTCGACGACAGCGATAAAAAGGCATCAGCAAGAAAATAGCAAAAGGGGTGATATGTACCATCACTGTAAGTCTATACTGATCACATCCTGCTTTGTTTATCAATCCAGTTATTCCACTTTTTTAAATAGAAATGTCTAGCCAAAAATTGATACCTTTCTATTTATTCTTTTCAGGTATTGCACTCTACCGTTGCCCACTTCTTCTTTCCACAATCCTATTTCTTGTTCATATTTCTCTTATGGTCAGCGGGAGCCCCAATCCCAGTCTATATGACAAACGCATTTAAATTTTCAGGAATATGTAACAGACAATATTATTTTTTGATATATTTCAAATAAAATTGTTTTTTATCTCCTTTTATATTTATGTGCTCATAAATTTTTATCTTCCACTATGTTGAATGTCAAGAAATTGTGTTTATTTAATTTGAATATAATTATTTTTGCCCTAGCACGTATAGAGATAAAATATAAATAAATTTTGAACATAGCAAAATAGATTATGTAGTTTCAAAAAATAAATGGGACTCTAGATGCCACATGTCATTTATTGCATGGATACCACCTATGCTTCATGTTGCTTGCCACATCTCCGTTGCAGTTTCCATTTGCCTCTGCTACTTTTTCCCCGTCCCTATGCATTTATTCCCAATTCAACTCGACAGGGACTACACTGCCATGCAACACTTGTTTATTTAAATATAATACTTCACAAAATCAATCACTAAGACTAGAATAAGGAAATTGTAATTGCTTTCATCGCAATCTCAACTCAAATTTAAAACTAATTTTATTGTGTTCTATCCATAGTATGAAACAATATGTGTATACCAAATGATTGTGTTGTTAACACTTAGCAAATAATTACATATTACGCACAAAATCAATCAATAGGATTAGAATAAGGAAATTGTGATTGCTTCCATAACATCATAACTCAAATTTAAAAATAAAAAAAAAATAAAATAAATAAATAAATTGTATTCTATCCATAGTATAAAAGAGTGGTGTATACCAAATAAATGTGTTACTTGCACATAACACAAAAGTACATATTACGCACAAAATTCATATGTAAAAAATAATATAATTATCATGATTCTCGGTGGTTAGAATATCTCCTTTACATATATGTAGTGATAGATTCAGAAGTAAGACCAATACTGCAATAATATAATATAGAAAATGTAATGGTAAGAAACTAATGCATATTTAACAATCTAAAATAGTTGTAGATTCGAAGACGTGGAACTTCAATAATGGTGAAGGTGGTCTAGAGTGATTGGTGGTCTAGATTGATCTGATCATGGAGGAGTCATTTGTCCTAGACTTCCTTTGTTGCTTCCTCGGGCACCTTTGTTGCAAACTCTGGGGCCTTTGTTGCACCCACATTGTTAGTGGTGATCCATGTTATCCCCTACCTTAGGGATAACTAGGGAGATCATGTCTTGAGGCCCACGGGTCCTAGACATGGAATATCGAGAGCTAGATGACTTGAGCATGGCCCTAGAGGGCCCCTCTTTTCTTCAGTGCAGTCCATTTATCAATAATAGCAATATCCATCCCACCAGCCTGATCTTGAAGTAGCAGTAAGTCTTGCTCCATGAGGTAATGAGTCTGGGTATCATGGTATGTGTCACTCTGATTTTTTGAAGCACTTGAATATGTTGCATTGAATTCTTCTTCATTCCATGACGTTTGCTTGGAAATTATGCTCTTTTCCTTGTTCATACCTGGAAGGGTGACATGGTGCCCCAGTAAATTGATATCCCTTTAGGATGGGTTGCTATTGGGTGGGTCTATGAAATTTCATCATCCATTCCTCCATATTTACCACTTTCCATCTTTATTCCTCTCATCTCCCCCTACCTTTGATTGGGCATTGGATTGGCCACGCTAGGAAGGGTTGTACCTTGCCTTGCGGGAAGAAGGGGCTAAAGGCACAAAGGGTAAAATTAGTTGGCAAGAGTTAAAAACCAATGTTGAAACCTTTGAGATGCTTCACCCGGGGATTCCTGAGAAAGCAGTAAAAATTTTCTCAATAAGAAAAGGGGACCCATAAGATACATAAACACTCAAGGTACTAGTTGGTGGATAGGAGGTCTCATCACGATACGACCTATTATGACCATGGGCATGTAGCGGTATGACACTACAAACTATTTGGTCAACAAACCAGGGTAGCGGCTCTTGGTGGCATAGCCAAGAGAAAGGGGGTCTCATCACGAGCCAGCCTTCTCATCTCTATGAAATGTTTGTGGATAACACTGTCACCTCTAGTCATCAAGCCAGGACAATGGCCTCAAATTTTCCCTTGAAGCACAAAAGAAAAAGATCAAAAGAATTAAAGCTAAGAATAAAAGGCAATGAATGGGCTAGCAAACAATTGCATTTATGACAAGGTGCAGCTCGCTCTCTACAAAGGCACCCACAGGTAAGATTTACATTTCCATGTTATTACTGCACCCCATGCCATCTCATACACTTACAAGACTTGGATTGGCTCCGACCTGGGAAACAACCCAAACTTAAGGGAGGTTATCCCAATAGGACACCCTAAGACCTTCTCCAAACCTAAATGTTCAAATTTCATAACGTCTTTAAGTATTTCTCTGGGTTAAGGGGGGTTTGATGCACATGTTTGCATAATTTAATTATTGGATGTGATTTACATGCTATGATCCATGTGAGTTATGAACCCCTGGAGAGCATACTTGTTTTTGTTGTTGGACCTTGCCCGGTAGACAGGTACACATGAGGGAATGATTAGCTCGGACATTCATGAGGGATTAAAGCTCACAGATGGATGCTCCAAACCCACCCAGGGGTAAGAAGAAACTGAAGATTTTCACCAAGAAAAAGAAGGACATTGCCTTTGGAGGCACCCTGGCAGACCTAGACTCAGGGGGATCTTGCTCTTCCTTATGGACGTTGGCCCTTAGAGGCCCAGGATATCACCATCATGACCTTGGACGTCATCTAGAGCTAGGGTTTTCATTTGGGAGGCACGTATAAGCCTAGTGGCATGTGTGGGATTCATCTGGGGCCTTTAGAGGCTAAGCGCCCTACCTTTTAGACTCAATGTTCCACCTTAGGGCCTCAACATCACCCTTGGAGGTGTCTTTAGATGCTAATTAATTCTATTTATGTCAAATTTGAATTTATTTGTAAATTGGTCAGGACGACCTTTATTTTGACCTAAAATTAATGAAGGGTCAAAATTTTATATAAATAGAGATAAAGTACTCTCATTTTATCATAACAACTCCTTGCACAAGAGGAAGAGGACTAAAATTGGTGCCCTACTTAGGGTTTATTAGCTGAAATTGTGAGACGCACTTCTCTTGGAGTCTTCTACTTGCAACTTGGATCAAATTTTGGTGAAGTCATTTGGTAATCTAGTGTTTTCATGCATGATTATTCTTGGTGAAGTAAGTAAATCTGCTTTTTAGTCATTACTTTTAAATGGTTATGGTACATTTTCTTGCTCGTGATAAAGATTATGAAATTGAATGCTTGATAAACTCTAGAAGTGAAGAACTTAAGTTACTACTTCTTCACTTTGTATTTGCTAGGCTTTGCTTAATTGGTTTATATTGTCAAGCCTCTAAAGTCCTAAAGTGCTAGCACTTTAAAGGTCTTTATTTATTGTTTTTGCATCTAAATATCTTTTGCAATTGTCTAAGAAGGAGGAAAACCGCTAGGGCCTAGAAGTGTATTCTCTAGTATCTCACCTCCTCAAATATTGAACTACAAGACTTAAGTTACTACTCTTCTAAGATTCATTTTTACTAACATCTAATGCTTAATCCAATTGAATGTCGCTGAAATTTTGACTCCATAACCCCTTAAAGGCACTAGTCAATCTTCCTCGAATGACACGTTTTCGGTAAGCCTTCATTCCACAAAGCTTACATGGCGACTCCACTGAGGGTGGTCCCCTCATCCCTTTGATAATCTCAAAGAGATTGTTTGGTGACTCCACTAATGACGACCCATAGCGGACGTCAGTACACACCTTATTATCCGATAGTTCATATTGTCCCCGTGGCTCGTTCTAAGTGGGCTCTTGAAGAACTCTTCGACCCTTTAGACTTGGCTAATCTCCAAGGAGGATTACAAGATCTCCCTAAAGATGTCAATTCATGGATACCCAAGTTTTCAGGTGAGGTTGGGGCTTCTGGTAACACACATTGGACCAAATTTTATCAGAGTTATGAATTCCATCAGTCTGGGAAAGAACATCCTGAGACATTCATGAGACTTTTCTTTGCCTCACTCATTGGAAATGCTAGAAAATGGAGCACTAAACTCCCGAGCAAAAGCCTCACAACTTGTGAAGATTTAGAACAAGTTTTTCTGCAAATATGGGGTGTGACGGAAGATATGGCCTCCCTTTATTCCCAATATCTGAAAAATTACAAACAAAACAATGAAGCTCTTAGGGAATTTAATGACATGTTTAATACCTTACTTGGTCGAATTGAGTCCAACTTTCTATGAGAGAGCGCTATTCTCGGACAATACTTCAATTATTTCAAAGGAAACTTCCAATCCATCCTTAGGAACCGATTCCCTACAAACCTTAAGGAAGCACAAGATGGTGCTTGTCAGATTGAAGAAAATCTCAAATGGAACAATCCCATTCCCAGGTCAATCTTCTTCATGACCAAGATGATATCTTATGGTTCGATTAGGAAAACATGGAGGAATAAGAACATGATCTCCCAGATATATTGGAGGTAAATGATGAGATTAAGTTGGATACTCTCCCTAAGGGAACTAGTACTTGGAAGAATCGGTTTTAAAACATGCCTGGATCTTTCCAAAACAACATGAGCCCCATGAGGATCTAGGTGCCCCTAAAAAATATCTTTGAAGATTGGGAAGGTGATAAAGAAGACATTGAATGTTTACCTTCACAAATCATAGAGGAAAATGATTTTGAAGAAGACTCCTCGGTCATTTTTCATGTTGGAAGTATTGGGACAAGATACAGTGAACCCACACCTTTTTATGTTACCCTCTATATCAATGATTTCCTTCTCCATAATTGTGTTCTTTGACCCAGATGCTTGTAGAAACATTATGACTCAAAGGGTCATGCACCAACTAGGACTTAGTATATCACAACGATATAATGATACATGAGATGGTTTTACATGTTGTCTTATCAAAGACTTAGTGCTTTCCTTCCATACTTGCCTTGATGTATATTTCAAGATCGAAGTAATAGTAATAAATGCATTAACTAGTTGGGGAATCTTGCTCTGCAAAGACTTGGTAGAAAAACTAGGCGGAATCTCCCAAGACCAAGGATCTAAGGCCATCATGCCCTATCCTAAGGGAGGATTTTTCACCCTTCACAAGGAATCTAAGGCCATCATGCCCTATCCCGAGGGGGTATGAGGCACTTGAGGGTCATTGGTGATTCAGAGTTGATAGTCTCACAAGTTTTACTAAACTTTTCCACAAAGAATGAGAGACTCAAAAGATACTGAGACTTTGCAAGGTTTGTCGCAAAATATTTTGTAGTGGTGTCAATTGAAGCAGTCCCCGGAGAGGAAAATTATGTAGCAGATACCCTAGTTGTCTCAGCATCCACCTTGCAACCTTGTGAAGGCCCCCTCCAAAATTTGAGTAAAATGGAGGTTCCATTTAGACCATCAATCCCCGATAACTTAGAACATTGGCAAGTTTTTGAAATATGACAGTCAAATCCTTAGATTCATGGAAAATAGTAGAGAGTTCACTAATTCACTAGTAAATTTCCTGGATGAGTCCATGGACTTGGAGGTGGTAAATTTGAAAAATAATACTCTACCAAAAGGGTGCATTCCTTTAGAACAACTCTTTGATAGACATGATGTTTACAAAGGAAAAAAACCCCAAACAACAAACAGATAAGGTCTTGGAATTCAATATTGGCACCGAGATAGACCCAAGAATGGTAAAGATAGGGGAAGGCACCACTGAAGAGGAAAGAATTTAAATACTTGACCTCATTAGGGAGTTTAAGGATTCCTTTGCATGGAATTATGATGACTTAAAGGCTTATAAGAGTGATGTCATCCAACACGCTATACCCTTAACAGAAGAAGATAAACCTTTTCGACAAAAACTAAGGCATATCAATCCTAAGTTGGCAAACCAGATACAAAAGGAACTCCAAAAAATGGTATATGCTTGTATCATAGTCCCTATCAAGTATTCATCATGGATGTCTAATCTGGTAGTTGTTTGAAAGAAGAGTGGTGGCATTCGCCTATGCATTGATTTATGGAACCTTAACCAGCTATCATTAAAGGACAATGACCCCTCCCAAATATAGAACATTTACTATGAAGGGTCACCGGGGCAGACATGTTTTCTATGCTAGATGGATTTTTTGGGTATAATCAAGTGTTACTCAAAAGGGAGGATCAAATCAAAACAACATTTACTACACCATGGGGAACATTCATGTACATAAGAATGGTGTTTGGCCTCATGAATGCAGGTTCAACTTTCCAAAGAGAAATGGAATTTTCCTTTACGGATCTGATCCAGAAGATTATACAAATTTACCAATATGATCTCACAGTCGTATAAAAGGAAAGGAAAGATCATATCTCACACCTCAGAATTGTGTTTCAAAGGTGTAGGAAATATGGTATTTCCCTGAACCCTAAACAGCCTGTTTTTGGGATAGATAAGGGGAAGTTATTGCGACACATAGTTTCAGAAGGGGGAATTTTTGTTGACCCAGAGACAATCCAGTTTATCAAGAGTGCACGTCCCCCTGCTAATAAAAAGGCCCTTCAATCATTCTTTGGGAAGATAAATTTCATTCGAAGATTTGTTCCAAATTTTGTTGAGAGAATAAAACCCATGAGTGCCTTGTTGAAGAAAGACATGGCGTTCAGATGGGATGACAAAGGTCCCCAATGTTTTGAATATATTAAGAACGCCATTTCCCAAGCCCCAGTTTTGGTTAGCAATGATTACTCACATGATTTCATGATATTCTCCTTTGCTTCTCAAGATACCAATGGAGGTGTATTGTTGCAAAAGGTTGTTGGTCATCATGAACACCCTATTGCATTCATGAGCAAAGTTCTTAGGGATTCATAATTGAATTATTCGATTACTGAAAAGCAAGCATATGCCCTGGTGAAATACCTCAAACATTTTAGAAGCTACGTTGGCTATAATAAGATCAAGGCTTATGTCCCTTACCCAATGGTAAAAGATGTTTTATCACAACAAGATTGTATGGGTACTAGGGGTAAGTAAGTTTCCAAGATCCAAGAATATGACTTAGAAATAAAACCCACTAAGATCATAAAGGGACAAGAGTTAGCTAGGATGTTGACCAAAAGTAAGGAAGAAGCCATACAAATGGAAGAAAACAAGCAAGTGAATATGACAGTGAGTGAGTTAGAACACGATGAATGGTATTCTGACATAATACACTACCTTAAGAACTTATCGTGCCCGGACCACCTAGTGGACTATAAAAGAAGGACTCTAAGACTCAAAGCTATGAAGTACTACTTCACTGAGGATGGTCTTGGTTGGAAAGACCCGGAAGTAGTTCTCCTTATATGTGTGAAAAAATATGAGGCTAACAAATTGCTAAAGGAGTTACACTCTAGGTATTGTGCGTGGAACTTCGCTGCACGTACTACCTCTCACGAGATTTTGAGAGCTGGATATTATTGGCCAACATTGTTTGTTGATACTCACCGATAAGTCTGCTCATGCCAACCATGTTAATAATTTGCAGGTAAACAGAGACTCCCTACACAACCTCTAAGACCCGTGATTGTGGAAACCCCTTTTCTACAGTGATGCTTAGATTTAAGGATAATTCGAGTAATGGTTATCGATGGATTTTGACCGCCACAGATTTCTTCACCAGATTGGTAGAAGATATTCCCACAAAGAAGGCTACTGAAGAAGTGGTCATGAACTTTTTGGAAGAAAGAATCATAACAAGATTTGGAGTACCCGCCAAAATCACCACTCACAATGCCAAGGCTTTTAGCTGCCTTGCTTTAGTAGAATTTTGTTTTAAATATGGCATCACTCTATCCTATTCGTCAAACTACTATCCCCAAGGGAATGGTTTGGCAGAGTCAAGCAATAATAATCTCATGAATATTATCAAGAAGGTTGTGGGAGAAAATAAGAAGGCCCAAGATAGCAAGATCAAGTATGCCCTATGGGCAGATCGTATAACAACAAAGACCTCAACAGGAAAAACCTCGTTTGAACTAGTATATGGGTTGGAGTCTAAACTACCTATGAATATCCAAATTCCCATCCTCCACTTCACCCAACAATACACCATAGAAGAAGAATCAATCCAGGGACAAATTGACCAGTTGGTGGAATTAGATGAATCTAGGAGGGTTGCTCTTAGCCAGATGGCGAGAAGTAAAGAGAAGGTTAAGAACACTTTTGATCATAAAGAAAAGGAGAAGGATTTCAAAGAAGGAGATCTAGTGTTATTATGGGACAAAAGGAGAGAGAAACCTGGTATGCACAAGAAGTTAGATGGATTATGGGTAGGTCCTTACATGATTATGAGTCAATTAGGAACAAACTTGTTTAATTTAACAATGCTTGAAGGAGAGGCTCTGCAACTACATGTGAATGTGTTGGAGGCAGGCCAAAGTGGAAAGAAAGATGATTTTGGGAAATAAAGCATGCACGAGGAAAGCGATAGTTGGAAGGAAGAACAGCACGCGTGCATGCACGGAAGACCTAACGACGATAGGGTTAGGGTTTTGGTAAGGTATTGTAAAGGCTGAAGAGCCAGAAATCTATAAATATAGATACTTAGGTATCATAAGGGGTTCGGGCTTTTTCTAAAGATAAGTTGTTATTGTAGAGAGAGTTGTTGTAGCGAATCGATATGTAATATTTTGTTGTATGATCTGTTTTCCTAAGTTGTTGAGCTAGAGAGAACGAAGAATGGTAGATCCTGAGGGTTAGATCGTAGGCTAAGGAGCCTGGTGCGATTTAGTCTGCCTCATATAGATCCTACCCAACGAAGAAGAGTTGTAAGCGTGCGACTTTGTAGTGACAGAACGACAATAATAAAAGAGCTTAGAGCCGAATATTTGTGGGCATAGCCTAGGAGGGGGTGAACCATAGTAACATCTGTGTTATGTGATGAATGCATGCATGTCTTATAGGTTTTAAGTAAATATTTCTATATTGAATGAATGAGTTGCTATATTTCCTTCTTATTCGCAAATCACAATATATTGTGCTTACAAGTTATAATAATGGTTTAATATACAGCTCTCATATCTCACACTCAATCCTAGGCTGTAAACACATGATTATTACAGCCACCCATTAAAGCTATCTCGTGTGAGACTACACAGCGCATTTTGTGCACTCTATTGCCTTCTGGTTCACCAGGAAGGCCAATAGTTTTAGAGGCTTTGTTGGAAACCTGAACTAACATGAACCCTAGGTCAATAAACTTAGACAAAATAGAAGAAAAATAAACCAACAAATGGTTTTGTTGCTGTTGGGTTGAACAAAAGAGGATTGAGTAGCTAAGATAGGTTGAGTAAGAGAAGGATAAAGAAGAGAAGAAATCAATGAGCCATTAGAAGGGGATGTTGAGACTATGGAATCCCACAAAAGCATAGATCAAAACTTGGCTAAGAACCAAAGAGCTAGAGTTTGCACAGAAAGATAACATAAACCCTAGAATAACACCCCGCAAATATCTTGAGAAATATGTGTTTACTAATTTGCATGAAGTCTTTTTTTGTGATTTCCCACACTTATTGCAGGAGTGGATACTAAGGTTGAAGGATAACCACGCAACGAACTGGATCCAAAAATTAAAGTGGACTCCAGTATAGATCGAGCAGTTACAGTAGGTAAACAACAAATTCACCCGTGTAGTAGATTTTTGGCTTGACAGTATTGTGGAAGGTTTTATAACAGAGTTTGCAATAGACAAAGCGAAGTCATACAATGCAGCAGAGAAAGAGTTTCTACATGGACCTCGAGGAAGGTACATTAGATCGTTGTATACTTTTATTAAGATACTGCTATACAATAAAGGTGTACTGACAATGGAGTCAGACAACTAAACTTCCCTGTGTGCATGGGGGAAGGGGGGAAGCACTGACAAAAAGAGGAGAAATGGAAGGAGGAAAGGATAAGGGGAAGGAGGAGGAACCCTTGGACCCAATCATGATGGATGACGACTAGATCAAACAGATCATGGCGACAGCTGGAAAGACGCATAGCGGAGTACCCTACCAATACAAGGTGAATACCAAGAAGAGAGTCGTAGCCATGAGGGAAGGCTTGGCGAGTGACGAGGAAGAGGTAGAGGATCTCCAGGCTGTGGAGCAGATTGAGGAAATCTTGCGCGCAATATATGAGAGGAAGACGAGAGGTCCAAGAATGGGAGGAGAAGGCAACAATCCTATCCATATTAATGTCAATGTGGAACCCATAAACCCATGTGACACTAATACACCAAAGAGAACACCACTGTTTAGACAATCGAAGTTCAGAAGTAGTCAGACAGCATGAAGTACATCTACACAAGGAACAACAACTAGAGGAGCCAGTTCATGCAGCACTAGTCAGGTATCTACATCGGGCGAAGGTAGTAGTTCAGCATTCAGAATGGCATGACATGATCCCACCATCATGTTACCAGAATTTCGAGGAGAAGTAGTAGAAGACTCTGAGAAACACTTGTTCATTTGTGCAAAGATCTGGGAAGCAAAACAGATCACTGATGAAGATACTAAACTTGCACAGTTAGCTATTATGCTAAGAGACCGCACACTAGACTACTACATGAGTCTAGACGCAAACAATGCACCTGGGACGACAAGGACACTGACAAACATTAAGAAGTTACTAATAAATGAGTTCCAGAAGCCGAGATCAAAGGATTAATACATGAATGAGATGATAGAAATCCGATAGAAACTAGGAGAATCTGTTTGGGAAATTGACCAGTGATTCAAGCGTTTAAAAGGAAAGATGAAGTATCTCATGACCAATATGTAACATAGGCACATGTTCGTCAATTCACTACTACCACTCTTAAAATACCCACTGCGACAAAAAAAGTTTCAAACACATGCAGAGGCTCTACAGGCAGCCCTGCAACTGGAATAAAACCAGTATCAGCAGACAAATCCAGCTATCGAAGAACTGAAGGAGGAATTGAAGAACTTAACGTTCCGGCTAAACCAGAATAAGAGTAAGGACAAACGATAAGTCGTTTGGTGCACTACATGCAGGATGGAAGGACACCACAAGAACGAATGTCCGACATTTGTGTAGTATATGGAAGTAGGAATTCCAAATCCATTACCAACATGAGGATTATGGTGCGAAATCTACAAGAAACCAAGTCACGATCCTTATCACTGCATGGTGATGCAGAAATACCAGACAGTCCCAAAGAGTTCATATTGCAACTTTTGCAAGTCAGTGGGCCATGATGACAAATATTGTAGAACCATGGAGATGATGAGCGAGAGGACATCAAATGCATACAGAGTGCAGGAAGAAATGATGATTGGGCAAGCTGCACCACAGTTCAATCAAGTTCCAGATCCATACAACATTGCACAGCAACAGTAAAATATTGCACAGCAACCATATAATAACGTGCAGTCGTAGTACAACACAACACAACCTCAATACAATACCGCGCAGTATAATCAGGCGCCTCAGTATAACACACCAAGAGGAGATCTAGCAGGTTACAGAGGTGGAGGATGAGCGAGAGGAGGTTTTGGACGAGGTAGAGGACCAGTAGTATATCACAATTGTCAACAACCAGGACATTATGCAAGAGAATGTTCACTTCCAGTGGCGACTTGTATGTATTATCGCGCATCAGATCACGACACAGAAGAATGTCCAACACTATTAGTAAATATCCAGGAAAAGAAGAACCAGAACAATCGGAATGTTTAGTGGATTTCAGCTGAAGCAAGGGATGAAGGATGGAACATCAATATAGTTACTTGCAGAGGAGATAAAACAGGAAACGATGCAGTCCGACAAGAGCTAGCACAAAATCAATGGGTCAAGAAGAACATCGAACCAAGGAAATATTTCGATGCGTAGAACGAGAAAGCAATATTCAAGGAATCTAGACAAGAATTCCAGAAGGAAGACATGGCATCGACTTCAACCGCGCAACAAAGAAAGGAAGCACCGGAGTACGAGATGCCTCCAATATTGGATCATACCAATGAAATGAAATCCATGGGACAAGTAATTATAATCAAAGGATTTTTGCAATCATGTGTAAAAGTGTTGAATGATCCATCATCTATGAAAATATTGCAAAACATATTAGAAAAATGTAGGATAGAAACAGAAGGCAAACTAGAACAAAAAATAGTCAATCACCTACATACAAGGAGAAGAACGAATAGGGAGTTCAGACTGAATGCCAATATCGAAGATTTCAACATGGGAGATATCATACTAGATCTAGGATTTGAAGTTAATGTATTACCAAAGAAGACATGGCAATGCATGGGACAACCCACGTTAGGATATTCACATGTTCAACCGAAATTATCAAACCAACACAGAGTCCTACCAATTGGTAGACTAAAAGGAGTGATAGTAGACCTGGATGGAGTGCGCACAAAAGCAAATTTTGAAGTCATTGAAATAGTGGACGGTACAACACCTTACCCAGCATTGCTTGGTCTGGATTGGGCATTTGAAAACTAGGCCATGATCAACTTGAAGACCAGGAAAATGACATTTGAGTTAGGAGAATACAAGGTCATCGCGCCATTAGACCCATCATAAGGGGAGAGGTTTGTAGAACCTACATGCTTAGACTTAGAGGAAATCAGCCAATTGTACAGAACAACTGTGCGTGATGAGGATTATGTAAACCCAACTGCGGATGGGATACTCAGTTGAAAGAGCATTACTTCATGTGCAATAGAATCAGATACTGGTTTAGAGAACTAGCAACAAAGGCTACATGAAGAATCCACGAGAATATGTGCATGAATAGACCGTGCAACAAGATGGATAGGCACAGAGATAAGCGAACCACCCAGTTTCCACGGAATAAACAATTTTGAAACATTCTTGGCACAATATGAAGATGAATTTTTAGAGAATCGGAGATTGTTAGCACTTAATATAGAACTCAAGGCCACACATGCAAGATTGTGGGGTGCACACAAAGAGACAATCACATATTAGTACCAATGTAAGCGGTTACTGCGCATCAGGTTTGGAGTGGAACAAAAAGACAACAAGCAGCAGCAGAAGTATGATGGACAAGGGGCACCAACAGAACACTTGGAGAAGTGTATAATGATGTGGAAATTGACACCCCCAAAGGAATGACCTCATCGTTTCATACACACTCTAGAGGGCATACCGGTGAACTGGTATACAGACCAGAAATTGCACAAAGGAACTACAACCTGGACAACATTGCAACAGAATTTTATAGTCAATTTTTTATTCGAACTTGAAAACCCCGACACAAATGCAGCTCTTAAACAGATAATAGGAGTGATATTCATCAAGGGACCAGAAGTCAAACTCATAACAGAAGAACAAACCTGGAATAAACAGATAGTTAAGGAATTGTTGTCATGTTACCATGTTCAAGAGGAAGCACCAGATGAAGACGATCTATGCGATATTCCGATTTAAGAAGCAGAAGGATAAAGAGAAGTGGAGGGACCACCTATAGAATCAGAAGTTATTGTCGCGTCGATTAAGGTAAAGAAATTTAACACTAGGACAGTTGAGAGCCCCAAAATGGACAGCATTGGAGACTATTGGGATGAGCAAACAGTGGAAAGCATAACAGATTTATTGCGCGAGTACAACGACCTATTTCCCACAACATTTACAAAGATGAAGGGTATAGCCTAAGAGCTAGGATAAATGAAGATACCACTCAGACCTGAAGCGAGACTGATCAGACAACGACCATACAGACTGGACTCAGTATATAAGCAAAAATTCAAAGTTGAGATCGACAGGATGCTCGAAGCCAGAATCATAAAACCGATCGAAGAATCAGAATGGATAAGCCCAATGGTAGTGCAGGACAAAAAAAAGGGAGGGATAAGGATATGCGTCGACTTGAGGAAGTTGAAGGATGCATGCCTACATGACCCGTTCCCTAAACCTTTCACATATGAAGTGTTAGAGAACGTAGGTGGACATGAATCTTACTCATTCACTGATGGATTCTCAGGCTACCATCAGATTAAGATAGCACGGGAAGACAGATACAAGACCACATTCGCTATGGAATGGGGATCCTACCAGTACACAATCATGTTGTTTGGACTGAAGAATGCACCAGCAATATTTTCCAGAGTAGTCATCGTTGTGTTCAAGGAATTCATCCACCAATTTCTCGAGGTGTATTTGGATGATTGGACGGTCTATATTCTGTTGAAAGAACATGTAGAAGTCTTACGACTAATGTTAGAAAGATGTAGGCAATGCCAGATATCACTGAACATAAAGAAATGCATATTCATAACATCGTTTGGGATACTATTGGGCCATATAGTATGCAAACAAGGTTTATTAGTAGATCCTGCAAAGATTGTAGTAATTGTTAACATACCACCACCAAAAACAGTCCGTCAACTAAGAGCGACGTTTGGACACATAGTGTTCGCATGTATACAAGCTAAGTGTGCTTGTCATTGATGGCAATATCAAAGTGTTCAATTACGGCAAACAGGAAAGCTACAATGATAGCATCAGGAATGACGAAGATCATGAGAAATTGTTGTTTACAAAGCTCGGGAGGAATAGCACAAAGTCGCACGAAGAGCGCAAGTATGTGCCAGGGCCGAGGTTAACTAGTTGTAAAAGCTCAAGAGAGATAGCATTCTCAGGAACTTAGATGGACCACAAAAATCCTTGGAGGGAGAAATGCAGATAGTCGTGCGTCGCTAGATTCGATAAAACTACGAGGATGATAAGGCCAAGAAGCTATCCAACACTCAAGAGATAGGAGTCATCGGTCTCAGGGAAGATCGAACTATTGATTTGGCACCCGTGGATATTGGGAATTCGAGAATCAGGAGAATAGAGGTGAGCCAACCTCCACAGTCATGAAATGCGAAATCACGATAAAATCTGAGCCATTAGATCGTGGGGAGCGTGAGTCATTGATTTGGAACCCATGGATATCGAGAATTCAAGAATCGAGAGAATAGAGGTGAGCCAACCTCCAACTCCACGAAATGCGAAATCACGATGAGATCTGAGCCGTTCCAGAGGACATGTGGCGGGAGATCAGCATTTCGTTGACTCGCAAATCAGGAAAGTCAAAGGTGATAGTTGTAGAAACGCGCGATATGCGAAGTCGCAAAATGATCTGGGCCATCAGATCATCGAGAGATATCGACCGTTGATCTGATATGAATCATTTCGAAGTTTCGTGAGTTGGGAGTTTTGAGGAAACTCACAGCAGGAAATCACAATTTGATCACAGCCATCGATCAAAGGGAGAACAAGGACCGTTGATTCGAGAAGGACATGTGGCAAACCACGTCAGTAGACTAAGTCAGCAAGGAGACGTGGCGCAATCACACAATGACAAGTGTCAAGTTGATTCATCATTTCAGGAACGTGGAAACCATAAATCTGAGTGACATGTGGCAGTTGCTCAGCTCATGACACGTCATCGACTAATGCAAGAGTTACGTCACTCCGGGAGTTTTGTTTCGTTATTTTTACCACCAGTACTCGCCCAATGACCTGAAGTCTAGAAGGTCGAAGTCCCAGAGTGGAGGATAGTCGTTGGATTAAAGAGGACACGCGTCAGTTGATTGTCAACTCTAGGAAAAAGGAAAGGAAGGATGAACGAGAGTTTGAGAATTGAAATCTCTGAAGTCTAGAGACACGAAGGATATCTCGACCGTTGATCTGAGAGGGACACGCATCGTTAGATCGTGGACTCCAGGTGAAATGCTTCGAGAGCAAACAAGAACTTGAGAATTGAAACTCCCAGAGGTCGTATCACGAAATCAATCTCATCTATTGGTTTAGAGGGACACGTGTCATATGATCATTGATACTAAGGATCGTGCGTGTATAAAGGAAAGAAGGTAGAACCATCGATTGAAGAGGACAGATGTTAGCAGATCTTCCATTCTAGAAGATATCCAGTCAGCAGCAACAGGGCTTGAGAGTTGAAACTCCCAGAGCCCGGATGATGAAGGAAACCTCAGTCGTTGATGGAGGTAGGAGATATTTGGTCTGTGGACTTGAGAGGACAGACTTGAACCCTCCATTCAAGAGCACAATCAAGATCATGAGATCAACGTTCGTGCTCCATTGTGGGGCCAGAACATGCTCGGGCCTTAATTTTTCATGGATGGGCCCGTAATCATGTGGTCACATGAAGTTCATATCCCAAGGTCATATCGAGAAAAGGAGTTAGTTCTCAATAGACTGAGATCAGGAAGAACCTTCTGAATAAGTGTTTGGTCACCACCAGTGGTCACATGAAGGAAGGGGCTTAGAAGACAAAGACGCCACAGACGACTGACTGTAACTACCAGAGAAGCTAAGGAATCTCAGCATAATGGCCACTGATGATGAACTCACAGGCAATAGAATTGCCAGAGAAGATGGAGAGTTGTTGTGATGATCAGGAGAAGACTCGACGTGAGAAATGCATGCAGAATAGAGTTGTGAAGCGATTCTGCTGTAAATCCATGGAGGAGTAAGGAAGATCCACAGTGAACAACCTGTGGGGTAGAAAAGTTAAGTTGTGAAGAGCATGCAGAGGTATTGCGCATGAAGGATGTAGAAGGTGCATAGTGAGTATAAAAACGCAGAAGAGAGAAGATTTGGGTGCGGTTGTGGAGTATAATTCATGCGTGTAGAAGCATGGTGTGTGCAGGAGCTGAAGTGCAAAAGAAGCAAGGAATAGAAATGCATATCTGAGAGAAGAACAAAAATCACAACAGATGTGAGGAGAGAGACACTGATGTAGGAAGGGCAGAGCAGTGTAGCAGAATAGTGATGAGACTGGTAAGCCATAGATAAATGTTGTATCACTGTGATAAAGCTGTGAAAAGCAAAGATTTATATTTCAAGGTGGTAGGGAGGTGCTAGGGAGGATTGTTGTCCTCAGAAGTTTCAAGTGGGTTCTTGAACATAGGGAGTTGTAGCTTCCATCTGGTTGCAGCCAGGAAAACTAGGGTGGCAGGGTGGTGCAAGGGAGAACTATTGTTCTTTGTTATACAGGTTGGTGCATGTGTGACTGGAAGTTGGTGCCGGAACACTCAGGGAGTAGGTGCTTCCTTCTAGTAGGTGCTATAGAAACCAGAGAGTTGGTGCTCTCAACAAGTTGCAGCTTGTAAATCAGAGGTGGTAGCCTCACAGTGAGTTGGAGCTCATAAGAATGATAATGTACAGAAAATAAAGATTATGTATCATATCAAGAAGAAGAGGTTTTTCCCTTTATGTGTTTCCTCAAGAAATATATGTCTTTGTATATTTCATGTGTGTGATTAATGTTGAATATTCTATTGCTTACCTCCCTGCATTATTGTGATTTTCATTGAGATCTTTGTAAAGAGTTTAAAATAAGCATAATTGTTTAAGCACGGTAACAACTGATTCACCCCCCCCCCTCTCAGTTATCCAATAATTGGTATCAGAGTTCGTTCCTTTTATCTAAGG
>SNQJ01S0161020.1:6155-17481 GCA_010110895.2 Picea sitchensis | reverse complement strand
TCACCAAAGGATATTCAATGGTGAATGGGGTAAGGATTCTAGTATCAAAAGAAAGCATTGTTGTTGTCACAGGGTTGCCAACAACAGGAGACTGATGGTTTAAACAAAAAACACATCTTCTGGATGCTCAGAAAGATTTCCTCGTTGACAATGAGAAAATTTGGACAAAAGGCTGAGGTGCAGATGTCAATTCCTTACTGGAGCCATGGGGGAAAGTTGCAGAGTTCATCAAAAGGTCCATTACCTGCGAAGGTAGGTACCAAGTTGTTTACTTTTCTGATTTCATCTTATTATCACATCTGCGACATTAGAAATTCATAAACATTCCTTATTTTCTCCTCCATTCATTGAATAACATGGTTCATTTTGTAAAAAAATCCAAAACCCCCAAGAACTGCCTTTCTAATCATAGACTCATCGGACTATTAATTCACAAAGGTATGGGAATTTCCAATAACCCATTACCTGATGTGGCGGACCAACCACCTTCTATACCTGCAGATATGATTGGACCTCTTCCTGAGTCTTTGCCCTTGGCTACAACAACAGTCCAAACCCTTACTTTTGTTGCCCGTAAGATGACCCAGATAATTAAACACACAACCTGCGGCCATCCTAGCACCAACTAGACAAGCCTTGATGGAGTTGAATTGACACAGCCTGTAGCTGTGATTTCTCAAAATAAGGAACAACCAACTACTACACTGATCCATGCATCATAGCCTTTGGTCGCGAGAGATGTTATTGAAAAATTCCCTTCTACTCCTAAATAGAGAACCCCTATTCCTGTATCTGGATCACCTAGAAAGTGCACAAGGTCATAATGGTCCACTTCAACAGGAAGTCTGATTACCCCTTTTGTTGTTGCACCGACAGAGCCACCTATTGCTACAACAATTGTTCCAAGCCCTACTATCACTTCCAATAGATTATCTCAGAAAAGAAAATGTTCATTCAAGGGAAAATGTTAGAAAGACCTTGACCCCATTATATCAACAAAAACTCAAACCCCTTCTGCTGCTGTGACAGAGAAATCTACAGCGATACGTATACCAGGTTTTACTTTGTGCCCAAAACTGCAAGCAACTATTCTCTCAATTCAGATTGATTGTACTCCAATCGTAGTAGAATCATCGGCTCCGCCTGATGATTCTGTGCATCATACGTCAAGTAACGATGTCCATATCATAGCAAAACTAGGTACACATGAATTTCCTACTTGTGTGGTTGAGGAAGAACAACCTATTCCTCCTCCAACAACGAAGAAGAAATCCTTTGCTTTCGTTTCTATTTTACCTAGTAGAAAAACTAGGTCTACCAGCTTTATGAAAGAAGCAATTGGATGGAAATTTATGGAATAGGCTATTCATATTCTTTTTCCATTATCCTGTATGATTGATGAAGAGACTATCACACAAGAAAAAGTCTCTTCCAGTGAACTAACAGTGCCACTAGAGACAGTTGCAAACAATGGGACTGGTATATAAGAACAAGTAAGGCAGGATAAAGTTGTTCCACAGGAACCAGTTGTCCAAGCCTAGACTGTTCCACAAGAAGCAGTCATGACAGACCCAACTGTTACACAAGAAACAACTATTCCACTAGAAACAACTATTGACAGTATAACTGCTCCACAAGAACCAATTACAAATAATGTTGAGGATGTACCACTTGCCCAACTGTTTGCCCAAATTGAGAAAAATATAAGGAATATAGAAAACTCCAAAATTACTGCACTCATAACAGAGAATGAAAGCCTAAAAGTAGACTTAAATACCCTAAAACAAGAATTGGAGACTGCTCGATAGAAGAATCCAAAATGGATTACTTTGGACATCCTAGCACTGACAAAAGATGTTATGGACAGGAATAAAGAACTCATGTTCTTTGAGTGTGGAAACATATACTTTGAGGCATGTTATAAGATAGTAAAAGTTTTGGTTGCTGGAGGACCAACAACTCTCTCAGTCAAGACTGAACATGCACTTACCGCTACACATAGAACAACACAACTGAGGAGATCTCAACGTCATAAGGCAGTTATTGGTTTACCAACAACTTTCAAACAAGAACCTATGTGTCCCTCATGATTTGTTAGTCAAGCAACTCAAATTGATTATGTTCTTTAGGACAAAGCAACTCAGACAAATTGTTGACACCACATATTTTCTTTTTAACACAACATTTTTCCATACAGGCACTTATCAATTCATCTTAGCAGTTTTTCACTGGAGGAGCCAGTTCCCTAATTCAACTACAAAGTAATGTTTGAATGTGTTTTGCATGAGGAAATGCAATGTCTTCAGTTGGGGGGCATGTTAGGACCCAAAAATGTCCCTTTTTCATCACTTCTTTTGCCTATTCAACCTTATCATCTCTAAGATAATGCCTACTATAATGCGTGCTAAGAACCTTTTTTCCCAAGGTATGAATCATTTATCTTGCTTTTATATTTTCATTTACTTAGCATGTTTGATTGGTAATGTTCACATGTTTTACCCATAAAATGATTCAACTAATGATCGAAATGAATAGAACAACCAAGTTTTAAAGAATGGTCATTGTTGTTACACCAACTGTTACAACTATGCACCAATCTTGGAAGCTGTTACAACTATGCACCAATCTTGGAAGCTGTTACAACTATGCACCAATCCTGGAAGCTGTTACATGACTTCTACAATAGGTGCCACTGATTCTGCTATTACACGACTACTGCAACATGTGCCACCAATTTAGTTGTTATACCACTGTTGCAGCAAATGCCACCGATCCTGAAATCTGCTACACCTATTGTTACATGTTTCAACTTACAAGATTAGTTCTAGATATTGTATTAATGATATCATACGAACAACTTGAGAATCAGGGATTCTCAAGGCTGTTCTGATTTTGTTTTAATTGAATGACCCTGACTTTAAATAACAGAGTTTTTGTAATCAGAGGGGCAGATTTTGACTGTGAGAAAGTGAAGTAAATCTTATTGTACACAACATTTTGGCAAATCAATAGAAGAGTGGATTGAATTTCTTTAGAAGACTATAGCCTATTTCCTTGAGAGGATTTAGTGAGAAGGAAAGGGCCCACCTTCCTCATAGATTCCCCTCTGTTTTGAATTCCAGAATAGTTGTTTTAATGTGAATGGTTTATCTGTTAAACAATTATAGAATATAGTTGTTGTTACAGTCTAGTTCCTTCCTGTTAGATGTGCATAAATCTGTCTCATGAGAATTAAAATTCAATTGTTGAACACTGCTGAAGAACTGCTTCCCCTTTTTCTGCATTAGATTAAAATCATGTTTTCAAGTAAAAGAAAACAAAATCATGGATTAATTTCTTGCAATAAGTAGATTTATTTCTGCAATTAGTAGAGAACTTCTTCCTACAAAAGTAAAATAGAAAGTTAGATTAGAGTAGGTAATACAAAATTCTTATACACTCATCGGTTTAGATTTCAAATTGTGATTTCAATTCTGTAGAACTACAACTGTGTCAGCATAATTGTGTTAGTAATATTTTTTGTTTCTTTTTCCCTACTAAAATAAGATTACTGTTTCTTCCATAATCTAGCATAGACTGTGCACAATTATCTTGAAATAACAGACTTCCCTGGGTTGACAATTTATATTGAACACCTTAATTTTCTATTCATTTAGACAATTAAAGTGCCCAACACATATGAAATGCATCGTAGTAACTAGAAAGCATGCATATTATAGATGAAAAATTCATAGATAATTAAATACACAACGGAAATAAGGATACATAGGTAAATAACCATAACATATAACACTTATATTTTTATAAACAAGACACCAACTGGCTGTAGGCCAAGGAAGTTCCAACCAACTGTAGACATTATTTTTCCAAGTCTCAGTAGCAGTGTCACCCCCGAGCTAGGGATATGAATCAACAAGGATGGTTCCAAAGTGTCACTCGACTTCCCAAACCAGTCAACACTCAAGCTCTCACAGGCTTCCCAACACCCATAACAATCCAAGTACCCAAATCTCTTCTACCCAGCTTGCACAACCCAAGAGAATGGACCCCCTCTTCTCTGCCACGTAGTCCCTTAGGTTATCCATATCCTTCCAGGGCTCCAATGTATCTGGTCGAGAATCTCCATGATGGGACTCTCAAGAATCGTAGTTGTGAGAAAGACCAGGAAAAAACCAAATCATCTTAGACATGAAGATCTTGATTCATGGATGGATTAGACCAACAGTCTACAACCAACAATACCATGGCTGATCTTCAACAGTTAGTTTTCCTTTTCCAAGCCAAGACACAAATGAGGAATGAGGAGTGGGTGGTGGAATGGACCAAATTGAGATTGAACAAAATGGTAAGGTGATGTCTTGAACAAAGAGTGAGTGAGTGAATGGGAGAAGAAAATCAACCAATAGAAGAAATAGAACAAGAACGAGAGTGAGAACCCCCAAACAGACCAAGGATGGGTTTATGTAATTCTTGGAACTAAGGAACCACTTGGCCTCTCCTCCAAAGAATCTCATGTAATTGTTATTCTCCATTAAGACAATAATGGGTAAATAAAATATAAAAACAATTACTTATCCTCTCATGCCCCCTCTCTTGCGAAATCATATTCCCTTATAACTCTTGTCCTTGTTCGTCTAGCAACCATCGATGTATGTATTATTCATAATGATCAAAACATTGAATTTCCTAGGCACACTAGCCTCTTAATAATTGTTTAGGCACTTTGGCCTTTTATAACTTAACAAAATACAATATTTAATATGGGGTTCAAAACCCGAGGTGTTACATCCCCTTCCCCTTATTTTGGCACCACCCTCAGTGTATATACAAAAAAAAGATCAAAATCTCAAAATTTATTCAGAAAGTAGTAGGTACTCCGCTCGCATGGAATATTCATGCTCCCAGGTAGCATCTTCACGACCGTAGAAGGTCCACTAGACTTTTACTAGCTCTATAACTCGATTCCGAATCATTTTGACTTTTCTTTCCAATATTCGCGAACCTGAAAGTCTCCCTCTATCTCTACCTGAATCAGATTCCAATCAGTAACATGGTTAGGATCATGTACATATTTTTTTAGAAAAGAGACATGAAACACATTATGCACATTCATGGAAGCAGGGAATGCAAGCATGTATGCAATCAGCCCTATTTTTTCCAATATCTCAAATGGACCACATAATATGGCTACCAACTTTGTACAACTACCCAATTTCAAAGATCTCTTCTTGGGCTTCACTTTTAAAATCACATGCTCCCTCACTTTAAAATCTCAAGCTATCCTATTGTTATATGCATAAATTTTTTGTTTATCTTGAGATGCCTTTAAATTCTGCTTAAATCTAACCATCTGGTCTTCCATATCCTTGAGAAATTATGTCCCAAGTACCACTCTATCTATTGGGTTGTCCCAACTCACTGGAGTATTTCATTTCCTTCCATACAAAGATTCAAATGGACTCAATTTCAATGAAGCTTGATACCCATTATTATAGGAAAACTCAACCAAGTGCAAGTAATCTTCCCACTTATATGGCTTATCCATCACATACATTCTTAACATGTCTTAAATTATTTGGTTGACTCTCTTTGTCTACCCATTTGAGTATGGATGGTATGTTGTACTAAATTTCAGATTTGCACCAAATCCTTTAAATAACCCCCTCCAGAAATTTGAAGAAAACTTTGTGTCTATGTCTGAGACAATTGTCCTAGGTATCCCATGCAACCTAGAAATCTCCCTCATGTAAATTTCTGCAATATTATCTGTTGTATGAGTCATTTTCACAAGAAAAAAATGAGCAGCCTTTGTCAATTTATCAACCACTACCATGATCGAATCATGTTGTCTTTCTTTCCTTGGCAATTTTGTTATAAAGTCAATGGTTACCACTTCCCATTTCTTCTCTGGAATTGGTAAGGGTTGTAGCAAACCCGATGGGTGTCTATTATCAACCTTCACTCTCTGACATTCCATACATCCGACGATGTAATTAGCAATATCCTTTTTCATTCTAGGACAAAATAATTGGCTTCTTATTGCTGCAATTGTTTCTTGGTAACCGAGATGTATTGTATATGGAACATTATGCATTTATTTTAATACTAAATTCCCGAGTTCTCGGGAACTAGGAACATAATTGTATTTGTATGCATAAATTAATCCATCTTCCTTCATCTCATACTCTTTCATTTTTTGTTGTACATTTTCTTGTTGTAGACTTTATTTTACCGTAGGTAATGCTGATTTATGACAACAACATCTAAAATTTTCTCTTCATCGATTGATTCATACTAATGGTTGTAGAATTCATGAGATGTATTCTTATACTAATTGCATCAACAATTTATTTTCCTTTCCTTTGATATGTGATATCAAATTTGTATTCATAAAAATTCCATCCATCTTTTTTTTTCTGGCATTCAAAGTTGGTTTTCAAAAATATACTTTATACCAGCGTAGTTTGTTCTTAATTCAAATCTCTTTCCCATGAGATAATGCCTCCACATATTCAATGTGTTAACAATGGCAACAAGTTCCAAGTCGTGTGTGGAATATTTCCTCTCATTTTCTTTAAATATTTTTGGACTCGCAACTATTGACATGTCCATTTTGGTGAGGACTCCACCATTCCTTCCTTACATGCATCTATACATACCATAGAACTTTCATTTGGATCAAACAATCTTTAGAACATGTGCACTAGTAAGCAATTATTTCAACATATTAAACTTCTCTTCAGTGCACTAGTAAGCAATTATTTCAACATATTAAACTTCTCTTCACACTTAGATGTCCATTCAAATTGAATTCCCTTATTTTGCAAATAAGTGATGGGATGAGAAATCTTAGAGAACCCTGCTATAAATATTTTGTAGTAACCAACTAACCCCATAAAATATTTGACTTCTAAGACATTTCTAGGCATTAGCCATCCTCTAATGGCTTCAATCTTCTTTGGGTATACTTCTATACCTTTTTCTGAAACAATGTGCCACAAGTAATGGATCTGTTCTTGATAAAAATAACACTTACTAATCTTGGAATACAACTAATGTTCCCTCAACACTTGAAATATCAATCTTAGGTGATGTTCATGCTCTTCCTCTGACTTAGAATAGAAAAGTATGACATCCATGAATACTATGAAAAACTTATCCAATTAAATTTTGAATGTGCCATTCATTAAGCACATAAATATAATTGGTGCATTGGACAATCCAAATGGCACCAATACAAATTCATAATTCCCATACCTGGTTCTAAAGGATGTCTTATTGATGTGTTCTTCCTTGATTCTTACCTGATGGTATCCTGTTCTCAAGTCTATCTTGGAAAATATCTTTTCCCCTCTTAGATGATCAAAGAGGTCATCAATTCTAGGTAGAGGATACTTGTTCTTTATAGTGGACTTATTTAGTTGGCGAAAGTCAATACACAGCCTCAAAGTTCCATCTTTATTTTTGACAAAAAGTACTGGTGATCCCCAAGGTGAAACACTTGGACGTATGTATCCTTTCTTCAACAATTCTTCCAACTGCATTTGTAATTATTTTAATTCTGGTGTACTCATTCTATAAGGTGTTTTTGATACTGAGGAAGATCTTAACACTAGATCAATAGATAAATCTATCTCCCTCTTTGGTGGAAACCCTGGTATTTCTTGGAATACATCTTCAAATTCTTGTAGTACCAAATATTATTCAAGGCTTGGCCCCTTTGTCTTTTCTGGCCCCTCCACATGGGCTACATACAGTTGACATCCTTTTCTGAAACATCTCTTCAGTTGTAAGTCTGAAATATTCCTTATAGAGACGGGTCTTGGAACTCCTTTCACAGTGCTTTGTTTCCGATCTCCATCAAGACATGTAAATGTCTTGCTATGACAAACTAGAACAACATAATGCTTGTACAACCAATCCATTCCAATTAGAATATCATAATATCCCAATGGTATGATATTCATATCAACACTAGTATTCACACCATTAATACTTATGGAAAAACCTCTGACCATATCATGGATTCTCATTTTGGTTCCAGTGGCTAGCTAGAACAAACTTGATTTTCCAAGCCTAATTTTCTCCAAATGTAAACTATCAACTATTTTAGGATCAATGTAACAATGAATTGATCCTAAATCAATTAAAATAACAACAGGATGATTTATGATCTTACCTTCCACCTTGATCATATTGGATTGGTACTCTTCTTGTCGATCATCTAAGGTGGCATAAATCCTTCCGATATATTCTATTATTGTAGTCTCTTGGATTTTGTGCACAATATTCACTCTATCCTTTCTGTGAGGGAAATCCTTTTACATGTGATATTTTTTGCATCCCCAACATTGGATGGGTGGTCTTCCTCTTTTTTCCAAGGAGTCTTGTTTTTGGATTCATCCTTAGCATATTGGTCTTGATGATTTTTATTAGGTTCATTCATGTTGAAAGGAGGTTTGAATCCCTTCTTCCTCTTGTTGGTCCCTTCGTTTATGGTTAGAAGTTGTGTAAGGAAGAATACAGTCCCAATTTTGGCCAGACACGAGTTGTACAAGCCATAAAGAAGCTAGACAGTGGAGCAAACAAAGAAACAGAAAAAGGTTGCAAAAAGGGACAACGCAACACCAACAAGGCAAAAGAAGTTACAATAGAACAATAAAAAGAAAGCATGTAGAGTCTAAATCCAAAAGATCCCACTCAGCCTATATGTATGATATACATATGATTGTAAAAGGGTTGGTTGTTGGTTGTTGGGTTTTGTCATAGAGGGTGTAGAAGGCATAGACAAAGTATCATTCTACTCCATGTAGGTTTTGTGATTGTAATTTGTATTCATTTTGGGAAAAGGGTAGATAGATCTCTGAGGCATGAGTCTAGAGTCAAAAGCTTGTAACGAAGTACTAATTTGTATTTGTGAGACTATATCTGAGAATATCTTTTGATAATCTATATGGAAGGACCTAAAATTTTGAAATATACTATGTCATTCTATGTTTATGATTATGAATCGTCTTTGTACTTTACTTATTTATGTATGATAAGATCAATGCACTGTCTCTATTTACAAATGCTATCACAAGTTGATTGTCTTTATTTCCAGTTATGAATGAGTTCAGATCTATTATGCGGTTACCCTGTCTTGCACAAGGTTATGGTGAATCTTGAAGATTCTGGAAACCTGCCTAAGTATTATCCTTTCCCTTCCCTATCTTCTTGTATTGGTTTCACTTTGGGTGAGACTTATTCTCTTCAGAGGAGATGAAAATTCCAGTGCTCTAGACTACTCAATGCCTTTTTTTGGTAACCTAAGGAGGACCCTAGTCTGATCAATTCCACGCCAACAAAATGGTTAGGTTGTCAGGAGCTGCGTTAAAAGGGAACCTGTAGGGAGAATGATTCTGCATATTCACCGATCCAATATTCACTAGTGGTGGGAGAAAAATTGTGATGCCTTCATACGGAAAGAAGAGGAGCTGTGAGGAAAACCTGTGAAAGATACATGAGAGGTTGTCTTTTATTCAAAAAGATTGAGTGACCAGTACGTGATATTCTGGGTTAAATTTCCGGAAGAACGTTTCCACTAAATAGATAGGCTCCAATAAGATCTAGAATTCCAAGAACGATTCAAGAAGACTTGCACTTGGGATACACAAAATATCGCAACACTTCATTGACTGGATCACCTGGTAATGTGAGCGATCGATTTCTAGGTCAATACAACATTAGAAGGATACACTATCAAGTTTTCAACTTAGAATCATCAATCCTTTTCATAGGCAGAATCATATTACAAGAAATATGCAAGGGGAATACTATTGAGAGAAATCCCCATGTGGATTAAGGTCTTCTTGATGGAGGAGGGGATGTTGACTGTGTCCCTGTTAAGCCATAATATTGTCTCATTACCCCTTAATTGGGGCATATTATATTAGTAATGTTATTTTATTTATGTCGGCTTTAAGCCATTAGTTGTAATTATACCTCCTAGTCTCCTATATATACCAAGGATGCATTTTCATTTTGAATCATCTTGTACTTGAACATTTAAGTTGGGTAAAAGGAGGTTTCCCCCTCGAAGAGGCTTATTATCTGAAATTATCTCTTTCTCAAGGTGTTGATTACTTTTCTTAAGGTTTTTCTATGCTATATTGATGTTTGGTTCTTAACATATGGTATCAGAGCTCAAGGTCTTGGGGTTTCGCTACTACATATGAGATACCGTGGAATTTTCACTATAACTTTTTTTCTACAATGTTTCAGAAGGAACGGCTTGGAGAATATTTAGTATACGGATCCAGGTCCGTTGGGTTCAAAATTAAGCTCCCGAGGCCTTATAATTTCGGAGATATAGCCTATACAAGATAGGGTTCTGGAATCATCCTGAAATGAGTCTTTGCGGAATTTTCGCTATAAAAAAATTTCTGTAACATTTAAGACCCTGAAATCTAGAGACCATTTACATAAATTAGTAATGTATCTGTGGTAAAAACGTCAGCTTCTGCGTCATCTTAAATTTGTAGATACACCCTGTGTAAGATAGGGTATCTAACTAGTCCTATTGGCTAGTCTCAAGAAGGTGTTCCAGGTAAAAAAATCATAAAGTCTTCCTAGAGTATCCAAATTGCATGGGACTGGTTGCATTGGATTGTGGACAGTCTGTAGTATTTTGGGTGCGCATTTTAGAATTTTATATCAATTATTTTGTGCGAGGCACACTATACAAGTGAGATCTCCTGGAAAGGCCAAAAAACGGCAAGTTGTGGGGAAGTTACTGTAAATTCCACTTGGCACATCCAATTTTGATCAGACCTGTGGCATTGAAGAGAATAAATATTAGAGAAATACATGAGATAAATTTTCATACCAAGAAGGGCCAAAAATTGGGAGATACAATAAAATAAATATTGTCTAGCAAAACCACCTCAAAAGCAAGGTTCAAAAGTGATACTTGGCCAACATGCCACCCAAAAAGGGAACTTCTACACCAAATAAGCCTCCATAAAATCCTACTTGGACTCTTGATGAAGGTGAAGAAATGAGTAGGGACACAAATGAACTACAAGCTAATATGGATTCAATTGAAGCCAAGTTGGATACTAAGATGGATTCAATGGAAGCTAAGTTGGATACTAAGATAGATGGTTTAAAAGGGGAGATCATGGAAGTATTGAAAAATTTCGTAACAGAGAAGACACCTGAAAGTGAAAATGCACCCCATGAAATTCATGATGTGGACACAAGGAATGTGAATCAAGAATGGAGAAACTCCAACTTTGGTTTGAAGACCAACCACGTTCCTAAGATTGCGATGAGGAAGTTTGAT
>SNQJ01S0161019.1:1056-21643 GCA_010110895.2 Picea sitchensis | reverse complement strand
ATTTTATATCTTGTAGCCAAGCATGCATTATCTTTTTCTCCCAAAAATTGTACATCATTCGGCTCCCTCCATGCTACCAATGCAATTAAAATTAGTAACCACGTGTAGTGAAATCCAGTGCCTTTATCTTGTGCCTCTTCATAGTCGATGCATAACTAGTTGAGAAAAAATTTCACCCAACTCATTTGCACAACCTCAACACACTTCTCAGCTGTCACTATTACACCCAGTGGTACTTGGTCCTTATAAAACTTCCTTAACAAATTACAAGCCAATACATGTGTCACAAACCTCACTATAGGGTCGCATATGCTCGCTACATCCAAACCACACACTCCTCTGTGCATGTGAAACTTATCTCTCATGCTCTATGATAAATCCTTCTCATTCTTCTTGTTTGAAAATAACAATGAGGGGTCCTCCCCTTGCGATGGTAGTCCAATAATGTGCACAATAAAATATGTTTCAAGGGAGACTGGCCTATCGAGATATACGTAACCTTTGTGCACACATCTCAACAACATATTCACGTAAGAATTGATCTATGTAATCCTTCTGAAATGTGGTATGTCGAATAAATTTAGGATAGCATTCTTCAAACCTGTTTCCCATGTTTGTGCCTCTATCATGATCATGTGTGTGTCTGTGTTGATGTATTTCTTCAAATACTTGTTCAACACTATCTATTGGAATTTCTTCTCGTCCATAATATCATGGTCTGTATACTTTAAATTTCATATCAATCCTAACATATCTTCCTCCACGATCACTCTAGGTGGGATTTTTGGCTCCACAAGAGGGTACTTAGTGTCTTTCAACAACTTGATTGGCTTCGTTGTATCCTTCATTGGTGGTATGTAATCTCTTGAAAATATTGTCTCTGATAAAGATGCCTCAGGGTTTCTTCAACTAAGGGTACTATTGCTGGATGACTTGGTTGTTTCCTTGGTATGAATATTGATGTCATTGTTGTCTTGGGTGGTGCCATCTCTCTCTGTGACAATATCCCTATGACTAACACCTACAACTCTGCAACACTCTCTCGGCTCTACAACTCCTTCTCGCTTGACTCTCTATTCGAACTTTAATTGACCGTAACATTTCCTTGTAACCCCTTCTCTTGCTTTTATAACTCATCAGTAGTAGTTAAATTATATTCATGCCTAAACTTGTTGTTGAATCCACTATTGTTTTTCATTCAATACCTATCTTAACCCTGCATTAAATTTGAAAATTTCGGCATATCTGGGTCGATATTTGTCAGTTTTTTATGATCTTTACATTACTTCCCATTTATTACTACGCGTATCTACTATTTGTACATGATGTTTCCTCATAAAAAAAAATTCCCATCGTGTTTCCTCTTTGCTGCTCTTAACTGTTATTTGCATGATTGCCTCACTCTATGCGATCTCCTCTCTACACAACTTGCTTCCTCCGTCTATGCACCTACCACCTACTTCTTTCTTTTCTGTGATATTCTTATGATTATCATGTTTACTTGCTAATCTTAACTCTTTTGAACGTTGATTCACTCTTAAACTTTCTACTTCTTCCCTAGAACATTTTGTTTCTTTTTCCCTTTACTTTTTCTTTCCTTTTCTTCCTTTTTCTTTATTTTTCTATCTACACTATAATACAAGTTCTATGATACATGTTCTTTACAGTTCAAACTAGTGAACGAAAACGTAGTTGTCCATGTACAATTTTATCCAACTACCATTAACCAGTCCTTGCATAAATTCTCCATTCAACTTATCCAGCTGAGAAACACCTTCTTCTGTGACGAACCTTATCACGCATGGTCCTAACTAATGCATCTGAAAATTCCCTAGGTGTTTTACAAACTTACTGTCATATATTAATACTAAATATCCTGTATAAAACTTCTTCTGCTTGATATGTTTGTCATGCCAATATTTCTCGCATGATTTCTCTTATATTTCATCTATAAAAGGCATAGGGAACAGGTCATGTAAACATGCATTGTTCAACTTTCTCATGTCTACACATATCTTGATTCCTCCTGTCTTGGAATACCATTGGGATGATCCACTTTTATTATTCAACATGTTCTATAATTTCAGCCTCTAACATTTTGTCTATCTATACTTTTACCTTCTGCTCATATTTCAAGTTCATTATATAGGGTCTTTGCTTCACAGGTTTGGTATCTATATTCAACAAAATATTCATTTCTCCTAACTCTCTAGTGATTCCTTTCATCTATGAGAATGTCCTTGGAAACAGATCCTGGTACTCACACAATAAGTCAACAATCTTCTCAACTGTTTCCTCACTCCAGTAGTCTCCTATATTGGCAAACTTCATATTATCTTATGTAAATATTTTCACTTTATGCATCCTTAAGGGTTTTTCATATATGGTTCAATCGAGCTATTGTCCTTCTACTACACATTCCCCTTCAATTTATGGTATTTGCAAATTCTTTGGGTCTTCATCCTCTTGGCTTTCTTCAACAACATTATAGAAATGAAATACCTATTCAACTGTCGTAGTGACTATAGGAACACTATACAAAGGTACTAATCCCAACAAGTCATCTAAAGAAAAAATATTATTCTTGATTACCTGCAAGGATGAGTTAATCAATGCATTATCATTTTTAAATTTGAATGCTACCTTGAATTTCTTGGTCAATTCTTCCTAATCTTGTTTCCCTATGAAAATACGTAGTTATATATACCAATTCTTTAGGGTAGTGCCTAGAGTATGCACAGATAAGTGAGTCCATTCTTGATGAAGTATTAATATCCACTACGCAGTACACTTCGTAACATGATCAGATGGAAATGTTAATCCACTATACTTTGGCATGATACTTTCATTCTCTGTCTCGAATATGACTTGTAATAAACTTTTTCACTGTTTTCAATCTCTTATGCCATCTTTGAGTGCAACCCACCATCTCATTGAAGTCGCTTTCAATGCAATGTTGGGCCCTTTGTTTTTGTTTTGAAGTTGTGCAAGGAGGACTGTAGTCCCAATTTTGGTCAAACATGAGTTGCACAAGCCACAAAGAAGTTGGACAGTGGAGCAAGAAAAGAAATCGATAACTGTTGTGAAAAGGGACAACGCAACACTAGCAAGGCAAAATAAATTGCAACAGAACAAGAAAAAGAAAGCATGCAGACTCTAAAGCTAGAATATCACACTCAAACTATATGTAGGATGTGCATATGATTGTAAAAGTGTTGGGTGTAGCTAGTTGGTTGTTGGGTTTTGTCATAGATAGTATAGAGGGTGCAGAGAGATTAAAGGTTCCGTGATTGTAAATTGTATACAGTTTTGGGGAAAAGGGTAGATAGATCTCTATGACATGATTCTAAAGCCAAAATATTGTAACAAAGTATTGATTTGTATCTCTGATATTGTATACGAGAAGCTCTTTTGATAATATATAAGGAAGGACCTAACTTTTTGAAATATATTGTGTCATTCTGTGTGTATGATTATGAATAGTTTATGTACCTTACTTCTTTGTGTTGGATAAGATGAATGCATTGTCTCTGTTTACAAATTCTATCGTAACTTGATTGTCTTTATTTCTAGTATGAATGAATTCAGATCTGTTCTGTGGTTAATCTTTGTTGCACAATACCATGGTGAATATTGAAGATTCTGGAAACCCACCTAAGTATTATCCTTTCCCTTCCCTATGTTCTTGTCTTGGTTTCACTTCGAGTGATACTTCTCTTCGGAGGAGATAAAAATTCCAATTCTCTAGACTAATCAGTGCCTTTTGTTGGAAACCTAAAAAGGACCCTGGTCTGATCAAATCCATGCCAACAAAATGTTTTTGTTGTCAGGACCTGTGTTAAAAGGGAACCTATAGGGATAATGCTTCCATGGATTCAATGATCCTATATTCACCAGTGGTGGGATAAACATTGTGAAATATTCTTGAGGAAAGAAGCAGAGCTGTGAGTGAAATCTATGAAAGATACACGGGAGGTTTTATTTTACTCAAAAAGATTGAGTGACTAGTATGGGGTATTATGGGTTAAGTCCCCAGAAGAACTTTTCCACTAGATATATAAGCTTTAAGAAGCTATGACATTCTAAGAACGGGTCAAGAAGACCTGTTCTTGGGATACAGAAAAAATCACAATACTTCATCGGCTGGATCGTCCGGTAACACGGGCGATCTATTTCTGGATCAATACAACATTACAAGGATACATTATCGAGTTTGTAGCTGAGAATCACCAATAGCTTTCACAGGCAGAAGCAGATTTCAAGAAATATGTAAGGGGAATACTATTGAGAGAAATCCCCCTGTGGATTAAGGTTTTCTTGATGGAAGAGGGGATGCGACTATGTCCCCGACCGAGATGGTAGTGTAAACACCCTTTCTTGGAGTGGGGTGAGTTTTGGGTGGAGTCATGGCTTGAGAGAGGGGAGAGGGTTGTTTGAAAAACATGGGAGAAACAAGAAATGGAATCAAGAGATTATTGATCCTTGAAAAGAGTTGCCATAGTTGAGAAGTGGTGGCATGGTAAGATAAAGAAAGCAATAAAATAGTCTAAGAAGTTGCAGAAAGAAGTCAGACCAGGAGAAGTCGAGGGAGGATAGATGGAAGAGTTGCGAAAGATGAGAAGACAAGAAAGACTGGCCAGTCAAAGATTAAATGAGAGAGAAGCACAGAGAGAAAGAAGTCCCCAAGAGGGTGGAGGTGTAGAAGCACGGGAAAAGGAAGCCGACATGGATCTTGAAGAAGAGAGAGAAGATTCAGCCTCGATACCAAGAAATATTGGGAATTCGAAGGAAGAGACCACTCTAGAGGATGAGAACGAGACCCCCTAGATCAAATAAACCCACCCTGAGCCAATGGCACCAACCTTGAGCTAGTGGCACCGGCCCTGAATCACGCATAGCCCAAGTGTCTTCTATCCAAGTGGTAAATTCTATACTACCTTATTATGTTATTTCTGTTCGATTACAGTCAATCACTCAGCTACAACTAGGAAGAAAAAATACTAGGAGGATATTGGGTTCCCCAGGTATATCACAATCATGAACGTTAGGTTTTATCTTGGTAGGAATAGTAATATCAACAATGGCTAGTAATGAGGGAGGTTTTATTGCTTGATACCCATAATTCTGGGGTAAGGGAGAAGAGGATGTTGAGCAACATTGGTTCTTATGTGAAGAAATCTGGAGGTCAAGAGGGACTCTGGATGGGAATAAATTGGTTGAGTTCCAGACTACTTTGAGAGGTCATGCTCTCAAATGGTACATGAAGGCCATTGAGCTAGGAGTAGTAGGAATGCAAGGTCAAGTGTTCACACTTGACCAGGTACAAACAAAGTTCATAGTGGATTTTAAGCTACCTCAGTCAGAACAACAAGCTCTGTCTAAGTTGCACAAAATTCAACAAAGGGAAGGTGAATTGACCTAGGAATATAGCTAGAAGTTTAAATATGCTATAGGGAGGTTATCACATCCAATTCATGAGGAACATAAAAGGGAATGGTATATCTAGGGATTGGTACCTCTGAAAAGGATTTCATTAACACAACAATGGAAAACCACTTTGACAGATGCCTTGGAATAATCAATGAAGATTGAAGCCATGGTAGGATATTCGAGGATCTTGAGAATGAACAGAAACCCAACAAACACAAATTGGCACAACTACAAGGACAAAAATCAATGCTCACAGAGAAGATTCAAGAATTGATGATACCCAAACCAGGACGACCGCAAGTCTGGGGTACTTGATGCTACACTAAAGGACATATGGTGAAAAAATGTCCACAGATGAGGGGAATGTGACCTCCTCAGAATCCAATGGGACCCTCACCAGAACCCATGGGAGGAGTTGCACAAGTATCCGTGAATTTACCATCCCATACCCCAACCCCATATTATGCTTTTCCAGGTAATCAAATAATGCCATCAGTTGAGTATTGAGAGATTTTCCAAATCCATGGGCATGAGCCAAGATGGTTCCCCATTATTCAGAAGTACTCAATAGTACTGAATACTATGCATTTTGAGTTTCACGCATATACCACACATGATACCAATCAATGTAGAGAATTGGATTCACTTGCAGACAAACTAGATCGAACATCATTCAGTGTGAATGAAACACCTTAGGGACCAGGAAGAGGTCGGGGAGGTGGAGCTCGAGGAGACTTCAGAGGAGGAAGAATTGGGGGAAGAGGACCAAGTAGATGATACAAATGGGATGAGAAATGCCACATGGCTAGAGATTTTCCTCACCCAAGGCGACCATGGTGCTCTCATTGTAGAACAAATGGGCACGCAATTGAAGACTGCCTAGAACTAATTGCAAAATGGGAAGAATGGGTATGTCAACAAGGAACTAATCTCATTAGTTCAGAGATAAAGAGAGTTATTAGAGGAAAACTTCCCAACCTTAATATCGTTACTCGAGGAGGGGAAAATACTGGTGCAGATGCTAATAATTTACCTTAGATATAGAAAGCATCGCCTAAGGAGGAAATATATGATCCTCTGAAATAGAAGCTATTCTTTAAAAATTCTATAGAAGTATTTCAGAATATCCCTGGCCCTAAGATGCAAGAGAAACCCGCTCAGCCTTTTTTTTACCCTAATATTGCACAAGTCCCTCCTTCACCCCATGTACCCAAAAACCTTGTAGTCCTGTTGAGACAACTTGAGCAACCACAAAATGTAGTTGACCTTTGGTTTCAGTTATTTTTTGATTTTCCTGGGAATGACCAGTTGACAGAAAAGTTGTGAAATGCACTGTACCTATTCCTAGGAACTGAAGAATCTCCAAAAATGAGAATAAGGAATAATATTCCTGAGAAGAATACTCAAAGAGTGCAGAGAAGGAAAGTACGGATTGGAAAAGATTTTACATTAGTAGCCCAGCTAGATGAGTCTGAGATTAAGGATGTTATGTTAGATCTAGGATTTGATGTTAATATACTTCCTAAAAAGACTTGGGAAGCTTTAGGAAAACCCCAATTGACATACTCCCCAATCCAGCTAAGAATGGCCAATCAGTATTGTATTTTTCCAATAGGAAGACTGAAGAATGTGGAAATAGATGTTACAGGAGTGAATACTGTAGATGATTTTGAGGTGATCAAAATCATGGGGGATAAGGACCCTTATCCTGCACTACTTGGTGTTGATTGGGCTTACACCAACTATGCGATGATTGAGCTAAATAAAGACACTATGACATTTGAGGTAGACAAAATAAAAGTAGTTCAACCCTTGGATCCATATGTAGGCCCTTGATACATGGAGCCAACAGACAACCATCTGGAAGGAGAAGACTTGGATCAGTTGTAAAATGTAACAAAAGGAATGAGATAAGACTACATAAATCCTACTACTGATGGATCAATAAGTTGGAGGAGCATACAATTAGTGGATGAAGATTCAAAACTGGCATTTGAAAGTTGGCATCAAGGTTCATATGAAATATTTTCAAGAAGATGCACAACTGTCAGAGAAACTAGATGGGTTGGAACCGAGGTCAGAGAACACCCAATATATGATGGTACCTCATAAATTTATAGTTTTATGGTTAGCATGGAAGAAAATATAGCAGAGGATAAAAGGATCTTAGTGTTGGACTTATCCCTCTAGGACACCCCTGCCAGATGGTGGACTAATCACAAATCCTTAGTTGAAAACTGGGACGATGTGAAGAAAGATATCAAATATAGATTTCAAGATAAGGAGAAAATAGAATCAGGAATGCAGATGGATTTTCAAGTTGCGCAACTGTTCAATGGATAGTCTAATCCTAAAACACATATTGAACAATGCATGAGACAATGGAGAGTTGCAGAAATACCATCTCACTTATGGGTTCAAGTATTTCCCCACTCGCTAGGTCCGATTCCAAAAGCATGGTACTTGCATGAAGAAACCAGAAGAAAAAATAACAACTTACAAATGTTGGCAAATCAATTTTGCAAGGATTTCTCATTTACAAGTAAGTACCCTGAGCTTAAAGTAGTCCTGCAAAGAATTAAAGAATTCCTTTTTTCCGATGACGGTGAACAAAAATCAAACCTAGTGGTATGTGCAAAGCATAGACAATAAATTCTTTCTAACCTTCACCTAGACCCGGACAAGAGACCTATAAAATTATATAATATAGAGAAGGATTTGGAAAACCCGGATGATTTAGAAGAATTGAGAAAATTAGCCATTAAGGAAATAGAAGGAAGCAAAAAGATTCAAAACATTGTACCTAGCCAGACTGATGGTTCTTATAATTACCCATTGAAGGTGCATAAAGTCAATATAGGTACTACATAGAAACCTGAGATAGCCATGGTAGGAGATTACTGGGATGAGAAAACTAGTCAGGAAATACATAGTCTGTTGCGGGAGTATGATGACTTGTTCCCAAAGACATTTTTGGAGCTAAAAGGGATTAAAGGAGCTATGGGAGAGAGGAAAATTGAACTAAAACCAGGATCAAAGCCTGTAAGGCATGGACCATATCACCTTGACTCCGGACTGAAAGAGAAGGATAAGAGGGAAATAAACAAGATGCTCAAGGATGGATTCATTTTTGCAGTGGAAGAAGCAAAATGGGTTAGCCCAATAGTCATCCAGAGAAAGAAATGCACATAGGACATTAGGGTCTTTGTAGACTAAAAAATCCTTAATTTGTCTTGTGTGCATGACCCTTTCCCAACACCTTTTACTGATGAGGTGTTAGAATATGTTGCAAGGAAAGAATCTTTCTCATTTACAGATGGATTTTTGGGATATCACCAAGTAAGGATTGCAGAAGAAGATAAAAACAAGACCACAATCATAACCAAATGGGGGTCAATTACATATAATGTGATGCCCTTCGGCCTGAAGAATGCCCCTGAAATTTTTTCCTGGATTGTAATAGCATCTTTCTGAGAATTTATTCACAAGTTTATAGAATTTTATATGGATGATCGGACGGTATAAATTCTGCTCAAGGAACATGTAGCACTACTACATCTGATGTTTGATATATGTAGGGAATTTCATATATCCTTGAACATAAGAAAGTGTATCTTTTGTGTGCCACATGTAAATTTTTTGGGTCACATAGTATGCAGAGAAGGAGTAATGGTATATCCAACTAAATTTGTGGTTATTATGAATATGCCAACACCTACGAGAGGTAAGCAGTTGCGCTCCACACTGGGGAACATAGGCTACTATCACAGGTTTATCAAAAGGTATGGAAACATTACTGAACCCATGGAAAATCTGCTAAATAAGTCAGAAGTGTTCCAGTGGATGCCAGAGTGTGATAAAGCGTTCGACATCCTAAAGGAAAAAATTATCCCAACACCTATTTTGATATTTCTGAACTGAGAAAATGAATTTCATGTGCACGTAGACGCATTAGGTATTTCCCTGGGATCCATCTTAGCGTAACCAGGAGATCGATCCATGGATCATCCTATCTATTTTTCTAGCAGGAAGTTGTTGCAAGCTAAGCACAACTATACAACCACAGAAAGGGAAGGTTTAGCTATGATTTATGCTCTGCAGAAGTTTAGACCTTACTTGTTAGGCTCTCATTTTATGTTCTTTACTGATTAGTATACGTTAAAATATCTAGTTAACAAGCCTGTTTTGAAAGGAAGAATTTGTCGACGGTTGTTACTGTTTCAAGAATTTTCATTCGAGGTGATCATTAAGCCTGGAAGATACAATGTTGGGTATGCACCTATCTATATTAGAGTCAGGAGAAAGTGGGGAAGAAGTCGACGATCAGCTCCCAGATGCAGACCTGTTCCGGGTTGAGGCCATACCAGAATACCGAGAAGACATAACAATCTTCTTAAGTATAGGGGCCTGCCCCGAAATGTACTCTGCAACTCAGAAATTTCATATGGTGGTTAGATAAGTAGAATATCAATTGATTGAGGGGAAATTGTATAATTTGGGCCTATATAGAATCCTCAGGAGATGTGTCTTAGATCATGAAAGACAAGACATACTATGGGAGTGCCATAGTGGAGTTGCCGGAGGCGATGTTGGAGGAAAGGCGACTGGATAGAAAGTCGTCCAAGTTGGACTATGGTGGGCCATGTTGTTCAAGGATGCAAAGGAATATGCTAGATATTGTGACATTTGTCAAAGAGTGGGTAAGCCATCATGACGAGATGAATTACCTCTTTAGCCAATTCGAGCTCTACAACCATTTGAGAAATGGGTGGTTGACATCATTGGGTCAATCAACCACACAACTAAGCATTCAAAGGCTAGGTATATTATTACTACAACTGATTACCTAACACGGTGGGATGAGGCATCAACTGTCAAGGATTGTTCAACCGATACTGCTGCTAGGTTCATTTTTGAAAATATTATCACTTTCTTTGGATGTACTAGGAGTCTGACCAGTGAACACGGAGGTCATTTTATCAGTAGTACAATAGAAAATCTTACAAAATATTTCTTGATCCAACATCATAAAAGTATCCCCTACGCACAACAATCTAATGGAACAGTAGAGCCGTTTAACAAGATTCCAGAGAGAGGATTAACGAAGGCTTTTTGTGCAAACAGGGAGGATTGGGATGAAAGAGTCCCAAAAGTTTTATGGGCTTACAAGAAAACCACAAAGAAACTCCACATGTATACTACATTTCAACTATTTTATGGGAAAGAGGCTGTGGTACCTGCATAATTCATTACCTTGAGTCTATATATTGCACAGATTACACACATGTTCGAGGAAGAATCGGTTGTGAAGAGGATCATGGAATTGCAAGAACTTCAAGAGACCAAGTTTTTAACAGAGTTCCATCAATTAGTTGAGAAAGAAAGGAAGAAAGACTCGCATGACAAACACATTAAGACCAAAGAATTTGTGTAAGGAGACAAGGTCCTACTTTATGACAGTCGATACCAGAAACATCCAGGCAAGTTGCACATGCATTGGTTGGGACCATTTATAGTTGCGGAGATCCGTCCTTCGGGAGCAGTCAGACTCGCGCAACTGGATGGTATACTGCGGCTAGGATGGGTGAATGGAGCTCGCTTGAAACCCTGTATGCCTCAGAATTGAGCTAAAGGACTGCTGGTCTAGTCCAAAGGAGCATGCATAGTAGTTATATTTGAGTTTTTGCAATTTCTGTGAATTCAATTAATAAATTCGAAGAGTGCATTGTTGTACCACGACATGTATTTCATTTTTTTTCCGTTTAAGTGTTGTTTGATGCAGAAATACTTACTCAGTAGTATAATATCAGAAGAGACATGAATCCATTTATGACAGTCATTAAATGTGATGGGGACCCCTTTGTGGTCGGAGGGAGAGAGAAGTCCATGTGCCACACGAACCTAGTCCAGTCATAGCCTTTATTATTGCTACAGTAACCCGTCTGAATTATGTTAAAACATAAAGCTGTGATATGCAAATATGCCATCGATATTTGTGCCAAGATTCTTATCCGTTAAATGGTAAGTTATTAAATTGGCCACGTCGCTGACCAACTTGCCTAGCAAATTCCAAGATCAACCAATAGGTTTACCCTATTAACCAGTCCCGTCAGACAACTCAGATCCAAGTTGCATCTACAGGGTTAGTGATGAATAGCCTTAGTAGTTATTACAGAACTTTCCAGGTAAGCCCGAGTATAAGGTTTTGTGAACTCGGTGTAGGACACATTTTTTCCCATAGAGAACTTAGCCATTTGCAAATTTTGAATTGTTCTCAAGAATGTGCAATCCCCCGGCCCTCAGTTGTGATCCCAAATCCCAAGTTATCCTGTTGGAGTGAGTGATAGTTCAGAATCACCATGTCGATATCTACAGGGAGCATAAGTGCCATTTCTAAGGATGTAGTGTCAGACGAGCCCTGTGACCCTCGGGTCAAGATCATGGGCGATCTCAAAGGGAAGGTCGAGAAGGTCAAACTCCTCGATCTTGACCTGACAGACCAAGTTCTATTCCCACAGATGAACATTAATGTCTTATGGAGTGTCTCCCCAGATGAGTTGGAAGGCATGCAGTTCATGCCAAAGCTAGAGTTCATTGATCTATTTAACTCTACTATTATGAACCTCACGGGTTTGCTAGTTTTCGACACCACTGGAGAAGTTCCGAGATGTATCAATTTTTTTATTAGCAGGGTACATGACAAAATTCTGTGGTTGGATAGAAGATATCCAATTCACATAGAGGACATCCTTCAACCTACTGGACTATCCATCAAAGGCGAGGATGTGTCCAAAGGTTTTCATGGTCCCAACAAGCATGGTAAGAAGAAGGGGGAGCTCAGTTTATATGAGCGATTTCATACACAGAGNAAGACCACTTGCTATTTAATTTATAGCAAAGTCATGTGGTCGTATTACAAAGGAAAGTGTACAGTGGATGCCCTATCAGTGGCATATTTTTGCGCTAATGGCCATGTCTTCAACTAGTACAGCTATTTACTGGAATAACTCTTGGTGGATTACGAGGAAGCACAGGAGAAGGGTGGCACTTTCACTTATGACTACTTGTTGGTTGCATTCACAATGTTATAGTGGATGCCACCCACAGGAAGATCGTTGGACCTCTAGCAGATAAGTGGTGTTTGGAAAAGATGTTCGAGCCTTGGAATTCAAGGTTGGACTCAGAGAACACTACCTTCAACAATGTGGCATTATAAAAATGGTACAACAGGTTGCTAGACACAACTCAGAGGTTGCACATTCTGCAATAATTTCTAAACCTCAAGTACATGTGGAACATTGCATTCAACATGAACCACCATCACATGTTCGTATGGCCAATACATTCAAAGTGAGAATACTTCCACTCGCATATGCTACCATTTTACCTAGATCAGGAGGCCTTCGACAAGGAGGTCATGTCATGGCCTAGAGTGAAACACAACCCTCACAAGTCGGGGATGCACTATTTGGCTAAACTGCTGAAGAAAAGGGGCCAAGAAGCAGGGGTAGGACCGAGCTTAGGCCCATAGGAGAAGAAGAAAGAGGCTCCAGTGCAGATAGAATCAGAGAAGGAGGTAGAGACGCAACCGCTGGAGCGTAAAAAGAGAACATTACCCATGTTCCCACAACTGCTAGAGAAATCCATGTTGACAGGTAAGGATGTCAACAAAATCCTCAATGATTCCTTTATCGGAGACCCAATGGCTAAGAAACCTAGGACGAGGATCTCCCCAAGTAAGGTTCTAAACCCCCAACCCATTTTCATTGACCATTCCTCGCACTCGCTCAATGGATCGAGAAACCCAAATTATAGATATCCAGGACAACCCTAAGCCTGACACCACTCCATCCACCACCATCATAAATGAACAACCTCCATCACCACCACAACCCTAGTCTCCACCTCAAGAAATCGCCATTCCATCCCAAACCATCGACCCGGAACCCATGCAGTTGCATCCCCTAGAGATACCTGAGAAGAGACTAGAACTTACTGGGCCAAACCATGAAGCCCAGAGCCAATAGATCATACCCTTTGTTCCAATTTAGTACACTTCATCTTCAATGAATATGCAAACTGTACCGAAGCCGCAAGTCCTAAGTCCTCAACGCACCTCCTTAACAACCAAGGTTGAGGGTGCTATTGGGAAAAGCGCAACCTTGGAAGCTGAGGTCCACAAAGAGGTGGAGGTAATAGAGGTTCAGAAAGATGTTGACATGGCCTTAAGACAAAGTGCAACAACAATGTAGGAACAAATGGAGCTATTCCTCTAAAACCCACAATAGTGTGCAGAGTTGCTACAACTCTTCCTATCCAGAATAGAAGTACTAACGTTCTTTCCATCGAAATTGAGGTTGAAGCTTGTGCTAGGACCATCTACAAGAGAAGAGGAGGTGGAGACACCTTCAGAGCATTCAATGACTAGTGGACTCCCAATGCAGGTCTGAGTAACCAGGGAAGGCACCTCTTCTTCCATTGACCTTGCATAGTGTCCAACAACACAACTAGTCGGGATGATCAGAGCCTCAACTAATCAACTAGAGCAGAGGCTCCAACAAACCGGAAGGAATGTAGAGTTCACAAGGGAGGAAGCACTCATTGCTCAAGAACGAATAACAAAGTAGGAATATGCCAAGGTCCAAGTGGAGCCTAAACTGGAAAGAGTCTAGGAGAATATTGCTGAAGCGTAGCCGTAAATAAGGAAGGTAGCACCACAACTGTCGGATTCCAGTGCTGCAGGAGATCCTAAGCATAAGATCAAGTAACTCTAGGGAGCATGGTTGAAATTGGCCATTGACATAGAGAACCTGGAAGCACAGTTGTGAGAGAACCAATGGGAAGCAGAACAACAACCTCGGAAGATGCAAGAGCATATGGAGAAAGTACTGTTGGAAGGTAAGAATTCTCGAGAAACACTACACAAGTGCACAATTGAATGCATAAGGATATTTCATGAAGTCACTGACTGGATGGGAATTATTGCAAGGTGCAACCAAACCCTAGAGGATGTGTGTGCAAGAGTACAATTTCTCAAGGAAGAAGTTGTGGTCACCATGGATCCGCTAGAGGAACAAGCAAAATTCGATCAGATCTAGCAGGAAGACAACGAGATGAACATTCTATTTGAAGTGTAAGCAGTAGCTAAAAATGAGTTGCATGAATTTTAACCTATCGTTCAGACAGTGTACATGCAGATGCATCAGGTATATGCTACAGCCGATTCTGAATGGAACTCTCTGCTCACATCCAAGCCTAAAGGATGCATCACATATGCGACTCAACAGTTTGTAGCTGAAGCCTCACTCCTTGCCAGGAAGTGGCAAGAAAAAATTGGGGGTTTCCAGGAAGTCAGGAAGCGGGCCTTAGAGTTGGCCCCTTCATTTGAAGAGGTGGAAAAGGAAAAAGAACAAGAAAAAGAGGAAAGAAAAGTGGAGAAGGAGGATAAAGGAAAGAAACAGACACTCCTAGAAGTCACGAAAGAGCCAAGTACTTGACTTGAGGGCGAGTCAAGGATTGTGGTCGGAGCCTATTGGGCCCTTTGTTTTTGGTTTGAAGTTGCACAAGGAGGAATACAGTCCCAATTTTTTTCAAACACGACTTGTGCAAGACACAAAGAAGCTCGACAATGGAGCAAGCAAAGAAACATAAAATGGTTGCGGAAAGGGACAATGCAACACCGGCAAGGAAAAAGAATTTGCAACATAACAAGAAGTAGAAATCATGCGAACTCCAAAGCCAGAATATCACACTCAACCTATATGTAGGAGATGCATATGATTGTAAAAGGGTTGGGTGTAGTTGGTTGGTTGTTGAGTTTTGTCATAGATAATATAAAGGGTGCAGGTAGATTAAAGGTTTTGTGATTGTAAATTGTATACAGTTTTGGGGAAAAGGGTAGATAGAGATATGTGAAATGAGTCTGGAGACAGAATCTTGTAACAAAGTACTGATTTGTATCTCTGAGATTGTATCCGAGAATCTCTTTTGATAATATATAAGGAAGGACCTAAAATTTTGTAACATACTGTGTCATTCTATGTGTATGATTATGAATAGTTTATGTACCTTACTTATTTTTGTTTGATAAGATGAATGCATTCTCTCTTTTTACAAATTCTATTGTAACTTTATTGTCTTTATTTCCAATATGAATGAGTTCAGATCTATTTTGTGGTTAGTCTATCTTGTGTAAGATCATGGTGAATATTGAATATTCTGGAAACCCACCTAAGTATTCTCCTTTCCCTTTCCTATCTTCTTGTATTGGTTGCACTTCAGGTATGACTTCTTCTCTTCAGAGAAGATTAAATTCCATTTCTCTAGACTACTCAGTGCCTTTTGTTGGAAACCTGAGAAGGCCCCTGGTCTAATCAATTCCACGGCAACATGCGACATCTAAAGCCAAGAGTATTTTCTGATCTTGAACATGCGTTTCAAACTCATTTTAAAATATTACATAGGTGTTAGTCCAATATACCTTGGAGGTTCAACTATTTCATTTCCAATCCATATGAATGCGGGGGTGATTCAAGTACACTTCCTCACCGACACTTCATCCAATCGTTGATTCCAATTCTCCAAATCCTCTTCTGAGTCTGACGTACATGAACCAATGATTCTCCAACTTTGTATGCCTTCAATAGTAGGATTGATGTAATAATCCATCCCCACATTCATATTATACATATTATCAATTTATTTTCTCTTGGCTAGTTCTACATACCTTTGTCCTTCAGTGGGGTCTAACAATGTGGTAACCTTCAAGTCTTCCACTTTGAATACCATCTGTCTCTTCTTTAGGTCAATGATTTTCTTATTATCAAATGAACAATAAAGTCCTAATAGTGTTGGATAAGGTGTACTTCTATCTACTATGTCGATCACTTTGAAGTCTTCTATACTGCACACTCCATGAATATTGACCCTTACTCTCGTCAACCTTCCAACTTGAATGATATTATGTTGGTTCACTAGTCTTAACTGGATAGGTGAACAAATCAGCTTCAGATGACCCATCATCTCCCAAGTATTTATTAGGATAACATTTACATTAGACCCTAGATCCATAATTATATTTTCCATTTCGTAATGTCCTATTTGCACGTTGAGTCAGAACTCATTATTTGTTCGCTTCTTACTATGCACATGTTTAACTTCTCTATGTGTGACAGGTTTCTCTTTTTCTTGGGAAAATGGTCGATCATTCCATGAATACTATTCAAATTAGATTCATCTTTCATTAATTCTAAACAACTTCTTAAGAAACTTTGCAAAGTGATTACATTTTCATCTTGCTTTTTTGAATGGTCATATATGAGAGGAATTTCAAACACCGGTGGTCTATCATATAATGGTGGAGTAGTTGAAGTTGATGTTATCCAGTATGCTCCCATTAATTCTTCTCTTTCTTGCTGGTAGGTCTCTTTCTCTTTTCTTGGTTCAGTGAATGGTAATGGCTCCACTTCTTTCCTTACCCACTAGTAAATTTTATTCCCTTGATCTGTCACATCTACTCTAGTTCACAACCCTCCACTTGTAACTGTTTCTATTTTAGGTTGTTCATTGTGTGCCTCTTCTACTATCATATGTATGTTCCAGTTCTGATATTGGTTCTATTTTTGATGTTGGTTCTGGTTCCCTCTTACTTGCCATTTTTCTATTAGTTGAGGACAATCCTCCATCGCATGGTCCAATGCTCTATAGTATGTGCATGTCGTGCATGGATTTGAGAAATTTCACGCTAAATGTTTAGGTTTATTATAACTATAACATATGATAGGTATTATTCCTCGATCAAAGCCTCCTCTTCCATGTCATCCACCTCCTTGATTATAACCTCCTTTTGGAGTATTAAATTGTGGGGCTCCTCCTTATGTTTCTTCACCTTGGCATCTACAATCTTCTGCAGTGCACTCTCTCATCAGGTCCAATAGATGACAATCCTTCTCGTCGTGTCTGAAAAACTTAGAAAATTTGAAAAACAATTTCCTCATGGTGCTCTAATATTTCTACATCAATGGACAATTATTAGGGTAGTGACCCACCATCTTGCAAATTTCACACCATAACCCGAACAGATTTGGGGCTCCTGTATTCAAGTATTGTTGGAATTATAGAGACTTGTATTTATGATGCTCTTCTATTTTACAAGTGATACACGAGATTCCCTTTCACTTTTCTTTTCCCTTTGTAATTTCCTACAAATGAATAGTTAGTGCAACCAATTGTGACTGCACTTGATCCATCCCCACGTTGTTCTCTACTATAGGGGATGCTTCCAATTTCATCACAATTTCTAGAGCTTCCGACTAAGTCACAATGTTTTGTTGTGTCAAAGGGTAGCATATATGAAACAATAAACCTGCAATAAACCATTATCTATGTTGTTCATCCAGAATCTAGAACATTAACCGATCTTTCAATATATTAAACCTTTGGTCAAAGTCCCATACTGATTCATTTACTATCTTATTAATTTCGTTTAGCTCGGTAATGCACTATGACTGAAACTTAGGCTTCTGGATTTCTTATAAAAAAAAATTTCTTACCTCTTCCAATGTTCTCATCTGACCCGCATGTGTAGTATTTTGATATTTCATATACCATAATAGTGCATGATCTTTGAAGTTCATTGCCAAGTGCACAATCTTCACATCATCATCCTGGATGTTCTTCACAGTACATATCATTTCACAAATGAACAGATGTTGTTTTGGGTCTTCTGAACCAACCCCTTGAAACAGAGGCATCCTCAAGGTGGGATCTACCCCCACTATCATATTCTGTGTTGATTTTAGTGGTATCATCGAACATGTATTTCTGCACTGGTCTATGTGTCTAGATGTGTGGAAATCGTCCAAAGCCTTCTACTCTTGAATTTACTTTAGTTAAAGGAATTATTAAAGTAAATTGCTTTTATTAATTAATTATGTAATTAGTTAAATGAGTTATTTATGAGACATGCTAAAAGTATTTAGCATGCAACATGTAATCTAAATCTCAAAGTGAGTGTGAGAAGTACTCTCAACCATATATCACTTTGGATATTAGATATATATGGTAACTCGTGATTATGAAAGCAAGTCTAAGGTAAAGAACAAGGACACTTGACTTGAAAGGTGTTGAGGGAGTCAACATAGAGTATTGGATAAAAAAGGACCGTGGTTCAAGATCTTGGATCGATGAAGAAGGAACTTCATATAGATATCATACAGGTCAAGAAGAATAGATAATAGAGGCACACAGATGTGGGTTTCAACAGAAGGAAGTCATAGGAAAATGCTAGAAAGTACATAGATTTTTGTATAGGTTTTCCATACACATTTGCAAGTCACAGAGGAGACAATCACATATATCCATGGGTCACAAAAAGGATAGCCTTGGATACCTAGAAAATTCTTCCAGAATTGATTGTACAACAGGTCAGCCCTTGCTAGGTTAGTCTGTAGTTGTATTTATCTCAGTGGGCCATTAACCTTGTTACAAGAGCCCTGATTTTAGCATAATAAAATCATTCTCAGCATTGGTTTTCCCTCTGGGGTATTTACCCAAAAATTCTGGTGTTCATGTGTGCTTGATTTGGTTTCCTAGTTTATGCTTCTATTGCATGATATTGAGTTGAATATTTCAATGGTGTATTATTGTTTTGTGATATTCTAATCTAATTGCAGTAAGGAAATCACTAGATAATAAAATTCCTTGGTGCTAGAGTAAGAATTTCTACATGGTATCAAAGGTCATGCTCTGAAAGGAAGCTAGATCAGTACAGGGGAAGTTTTCTAGCAGCAGGTTATTTTCAAGGAAGTTTACCAGGTCTTAGGGATGGTATCAAAACCATTGATATTTGAAGACATATTGGATGGAGGATCCAAATTTGGAAAGCAAGAGTAACTTTGGTACTGAAGGAGTATGACCTTTGGGATTTAGTGGATAAAGAAATTACTCCACTGACAGATCCGACAACTTTAGAATCTCACAACAAGAAGGAGACCAAAGAAAAAAGAGTCATGCTAGATTCTATGAAGGATGATCCAATCCCTCACCTAAACGAGAAGAAAAAAACCAAAGAGATGTTTGATGCCTTGGTAACTTTATTCTAAAGAAAGAGAATAAATAGGAAGATGATATTAAGGAATAAACTTAGATCGGTTCAAATGTCTAGATCATATAATGTTACTAGGTACCTCATAATGATCAAACGAATGCATGATGAGCTTGCAGTCACACGGGAGAAAAAAGAGGACACACAGCTCATGAAAGTGGAATTAAATGGACTTCCCAAGTCATGGGAACCATTTTTCAAAGGAGTTTGGGTCAAGAGAATATCCCAGATTGGCAGAGACTTTGGGATAATTTCATCTAGGAAGAGTCTTGGGAATATTCTAAAGGAAGTAAGTAGGGATGTATTCAATACAACTTGGTTGTTGTTAGCAAGACAAGGAAAGGAAAAGGAAAGAGTTCTAGTAAGAAGGGTAACAATAGCGGAGGATCATCACAATGAGGGAAGAAGAAGGACTTGAGTAAAATAAAGTGCTTATTATGTCATAAGCATGGCCATTATGCATATTAGTGTTCAGAGAAGAAGAAGAAGGGTAATGAAAATACGTAGAAAACAACATCAATAGAGATGCAACTTGATGATTTTGCAACATAATTTGAAAAGTATTGCTCAATGATTTATTTCTTTTCTACTAGCACTACAACAAGGAGTGCTTGGTTCTTAGATAGTGGTGCATATATCTATATTATATATGAACGAGAGATATTTAGCAATCTGATGGAGAAGGAATCAAAGGTTCATTTGGAGCTTGGTAATGATGCCAGGTATGTAGTGAAGGGAGAGGGAACAATTACATTTCATCTTGATTCAGGAGGTTCATTAGATACCCATGATGTGCTTTATGTACAAGGTTTGAAGAAAAAATTTCTTTGAGTCTTAGCTATGGAGAAAAGGGTTTTTTCCATCACTTTTCAAAGAGGGAAGGTATTCATGCGTCCAGATAAATCTATTGCAGACAAAACAGTGATCGTTGGGGTTAGAGAGGGTGTTAAGCCCTAATATTGGTTCATTACCCCTTAATTGGGGCATATTATATTAGTAATGTTATTTTATTTATGTCGGCTTTAGGCCATTAGTTGTAATTATACCTCCTAG
>SNQJ01S0161018.1:2267-21643 GCA_010110895.2 Picea sitchensis | reverse complement strand
CAAAGAGAAGAGTTCAACAGAAGAGTTTATACTTGAGTGAAGGGTACATTTTTACTGGGGTCGTGACAAAAGAGTTGAACAATCAATGCCACCAACATCGAGGTATATAAAGGGCTTGGTTCTCTTGATTAAATGTCAGTTCCATACCCTCATACATGATAGATTCCAGTGGAAACATTGCAATCTTGCCATTCTTGAAATCCTAAAAACTGTTAAGTCTGCTGAATTTTGAATGGGACCTAAAATTCTACTTTCTCCATCTGAAGTCCAATGAGGTTGGAACCACTCTCAAACATCCTGAAACAATTAATGGTAGTGTTAAAAATTTAACATTACCATTAATTACTAGGGTGGGTGAAATGGAGGGGGTGGGGACCTCTTTAAATAGCACTAGTAAGGAAAAATAACCCTCAACTGCACACCCAAACACCTCATTCCCCCTTGGAAGCGCATGGGCCTTCCTTGGAGGCGCCTCCTCAGGAAGAGTGACCCACTATACCTCTGATGTCTCCTCTAGAACTCACGCTGGAATCTGACTATTGGAGGTGGATCTTTGATCTCCACGCTCAATCTGACTGTAGATATGTAATGAAATCAATGGAAAACATGTGTGGTCTCCCCGACTGGCTAGGGTGTGTCTCTTAACACCGAATCCAATCCCTCGGTGTCTTCCTCCTGGAATCCACAAGTATCCTCAAATTCGCCTGAATCTGGGTTTCTTTTCAAAGCTCTGGTTTCAATTCTCAAATCATCAATAATGAGCCATTAGGTCGCTTTTCCTCTCCTTATATCCACTGAAACCCTAATTCTTCATTGACTTTTCACTTAAGCATTTTTCCTAAGTTTTCTGATTTAATATTCACTTAAGCGCTTAATTACCTTTTCCCACTTAGTCACTTAATGTCATTTTCAAATTATAAAATTTCCCTAGTGAAATGACATCAAATGAACATTTTCCCCAGTTTCTTCTTGGCTATAGTCTAAAGGGGATGTTTAGACTACAAGCCCTCCTCTCTAGAGTCCTCACTCGGAAAGGGACATTACAATAGAGACTAAGCTCGCAAAAGAAGGGCAAGGAACAATACTAGGGGGAGTGTTGATTTTTCACTTAAGCAGTTAACTAGTTTAGCATTCTTTTACTTATTAAACCATTAGCACAATAACCAGGTTTTAAAAAAACTATTTTTTAAGGCTAAGTTTAAACAGACACACACACATATAATGTTTAAACTTTAAACTACAACTAGGGTAGTATTTGGTCTCATGTATGGGACTAAGGCTAGATGCTACTAGAAAGCACATGACCCCAATGAAGGTAGCTTCAACAATGACTACATGGGATACTAGCTTTCTTGCAGATACTATCTAGGCTGAAACCACATTTTCGTCCTAGAATAAGACCTAAAACTGCTTTTGATTGGCTAAGAGATTGTCTATCTCGGACGTAAGAAAACAGGTTAACGGCCCAAGACCCAGCGACATCTGGCAGGAATGAAAGTCTGCCCCCTTACAGACCACCAGCAGATCATTTCAAGTGGTGTGGTTTTCCTTGAATAACACTGATGAGTATGCCTGCATTCGTGAATGGAAGCTAGTGATGGTTGTCATCACTACCGGTTGACAACTATGTTATGATAGGTTGCGCCACCTTCGGAAAATATACATATAGGTTAAGCTATATATATATACATTAGCATTATTAAAAAACCCAAGCTAAAAAGTTGCCATCACCAAGTGGAAGGACACTAAAAAGTACAAAGTTAAAAAGTGACCATCACCTAGTGGAAAAAGGATACCAAAGGCCATCATGCTTAGCAAACAAAAGGTACAAGTTAAGTGCAAAAGAATCTCATCACTTGGTGAAAGTGAAAAAGACACTTAGCAAAAGCTAAAATGAGTGGGATTTTTTGGACAATAATAAAATGGATTCTAGTGACAACAAAACAAAAAGATTTCTTCATAACAGTTTTTAGAAAAAGTGTTTCTGTTAATTAAATTTAAGGGGGCATTCAAACGAGAAGATATAGCCATTGCCATTGACTTGTATGAAAACGACAATTACATTAATATAGATTTGGCCAATCAATTACAAATTACGGAACCTGGTGTAATCAAGAGCTAAGTTCAAATGAAAAGTGATATGAAAAAAAGGATATATAACTGAGGATTAATGATTATGTTTTAAAAGCCTAGTTTAAAGTTATGTCTATGCAGGAAAAAGTCACCATAGTTTTAGGTTGGAAATGGACGGAAACATTGGGTACCTTCACTTTAAATTTGAATAAGAAACGTTTGATGTTTTCTAATAATAAAAAGAAGAGAATATTGCACAAACTTGCAATGAAGTCCTACACAAAAGCCACCTCCTTGGAAGATATAAACAATGTGCCAAATGTTGTCATTTAAAACTATTGGGAATTGCACCATAAGGAGTAAGATCACAAGGACAAGTTGTGAAATTTCAACAAAGTTTTGCCTGAAAATGATGAGGAAATTTCTCGTCTACAAACTCAAGAGTCAAAATCAAAATCAAATTTTAATTTCAGAAGATAAACAGTTAAAGAAAGGGAAAAGGCAGCATTCAAAATTTGAAAGCATGATTGGTCGATAAAACAATATCTACATATCAATTGTATTGAATGATCAAGTTGTTGCTACTGAAGAAAATTTATCGATCAACAAATCCATTGAGGATATTATTGAGCATGCTACCTGTGATGGAAATCAAATGTCCTTGACCTGGTTCTAAGATGAAAGAACAGAACTATTTAATTGACCCTTATCATCATCCTAATCATAGAAATCATTGCTTTAGTATGCACTGTTATCCCCGATATCTAGGGATAACTAGGAGATCATGTCTCGAGGCCCAGATGGTCCTAGACATGGAGTACCGAGAGCAGGAGTGACTTGAGCATGGCCCTGGAGGGCCCATGTTTCTTCTTCTCGGTCAGACCTGTCCTGTCAGCAGTACCAGCCTCCATCACTCATCGTCTTTATCTTGTCAATGGCAGTAGCATCCATTACCATTGGTTTGGTCTTGTATCAGAAGAGGTTTTTTCTCCGTGAGGTAATTGGTCTGAAGTATCATGGTATGTGTCGTGTTGTCGTTATATAAATTCAGGATCTAATCTATCAGGCAGAATTATTCATGGGTTTTGGTTAGCCACCAAAGGGATTTTGAGGAGAACCTTCGTCCTCCCACCATCTTATCACTTTTCATCTCTTATACCAGCTCATCCATCCCATTCCCAGGTAAGCCATTAGGATGTGCCCTAGGGCTATCTTGTCTTGTGGGAAGAACTAAAGAGAGCCAGGGGTAAGCGAGTTGGTAAAAGATAAAAGCCATAAAAATGAGACCTAGATATGCTTCGCCCAGGTGATCCCCCAGAAGGCAATAAAAGCCTCTCGATAAAAGAAACTAAAGGGTTCCCTAAGAAAAATGATTAAATAAATAAATGCAAGACCTAGCAGGATGGGAGGTCTCATCATGATGAGACCTCCCATCCTTTTGTTTAGGTCTTGCATTTATTATTTAGCGGTATGACATTACCACCATCGGTCCTGGGCAGGCGGTGATGGTTGCATAGCCCATGAAAGGGGTCTCATCACCCGAGCTTGACCTTCTCATTCTGCGAGAAGATACTGAGTGGTACTTGGCCAACTCTGGCCACCAAGCGAAGGCGGTGTCCTCTTCGTCCCTGATTTTGTAGTAAAAAGCAATAAAGAAGATAAAGGCAATAAAAGACTCCGGAGAAAATTCATCCATGGCAGATTTTTAGCTTCTCGCCTCCCTACAGCGACTTACCGGACCAACGCACCGACCCTTGGATAAAACACTATGTTGGACATCTCAAAACCATATCACCTCATTACATGGCTTGAATGATCCTGTGAAACTTTCCACTATCTTGGGTATTAGCCCAATAGGTTGTTCTCTTGGTTTCCCTGGCTTTGTATGGTAGGTCGTATGTCTTTTAGCTCTTAGATGATATGATAAGGAGTTCATGCATATGTTTGATAAATTTAATGATGAGATATGATTTACACATTGCTATGATATGGGGCCGATGAGCCCATGGAGGCGTGGTACTGATGTCACGGACCATGCGGCCGGGCCGGGCCAGTGCAGAGGATGTCGATTGCACATGGGAGATGATTAACTCGGACCTCCATGTTTGAAGAGTATCGAGATGTGTTGGGATGGCGGCGGGGCGAGTTATGAGCCTGCATGGAGGAGAAGGACACCCTCATCGGGGCGTTTGTGAGATTTGACCTATGGGGATCATCCCTTTGCAGATGGGACGTGGATCTTGATGGTCAGGACGTCACCATGGCTAGTTTGGACATTTTCTGGAGCAGATGTAAGTGTGTTGGGCTTGTTTGGCTACACATAGCGGGTTCAGGGGCTGAAGGGCCAGCGTCTACAACTGTTTGGATGATGATTATATACGAAAAGATTAAGCATCCTCCCTAGAGCTGGCGGTCTCCATTTTAGCTCTTGCTTTTGGCATTTTTGCTGCCAATGTGACAAATAGCCGAGATAATGTAAAGGTATTGCTTAACCATTTGTTTTTTACCTAATTGATAATTAAAGGTCATAGAGATCAAATGAGGGCGTTTCTCATTGGAGAAAATGCTTATCTCTGTAGAGTGACTGCCACTAAATCTTTATCTTGGATCTTTGCTCTTTGGGTAGGGCTACGCAGGGAGGATTTTTAGCGTATATGGTGTTTTGTCATTGGAAGGTTCTTTGGGGTGCTGTCGCTCTTTCATGAATTATGATGTTTTTTGTAAAAATGAGAGCTTCTTGAACAGATGGTTGTTGATTCAAATATAGCACATGAATAGTTACATTGTTATTATAATGTATCATTGAAACCAGGAACCAACACAAGTAGATGGTGGCTTCATGTCCCCATGACTACAAAAACTAGTTTAGCCATTGATTAAAGAGGTCTAGCCTAGCCATAGCTACTTCCAGCATTTTTTCTAGGTTAGTTTGGATAGAAGTTGAAAAAAGGGACATGCAGGCCTAGTGAGTTTACACCTAGGGTTTTGCGGACTCTTAGGGTTTGAAAAGCCTTGCATCCCCAAGCAACACTTTTGCGACTAGATACGTATTTTAAAGCTAGCCGTTTGCCAAAGAGTCCTAAGGAAAAAGGGAGGCATAGGAGGCTAAGCTTGCTGCCGAGAATGAGCCTCCCTTAGGGTTTTTTGACTTTGTGGCCCTGCCTTTGCTGCACTACAAAGCCTAACTCTCCAGTCCTTGGATTTAGATCCTCCCAAGCCATTAACCTCCTACGACTCTCCATAATACCCAAGGCAAGCTGGTCTTAAGCTAGCGTTGAGCCTTTGATGTTCAAACCAATCTTTCAAACTCTCTTTATCTTAAAACCCTAACTAACCTACTTGTTTACTAACCCCTTAACCCTAGGGTGACGTCTTAGCGCTTTTGAACTCTTGTTTGCTCCAAAAGTTTCAGCTAGGTCATCCCTTGATAGACATAAAGGTATTAAATATTTTCATTGTTTAAATTTGCAAAGCGTTTACCTCTTTGCCTTTCAAACTAACTTGATTCTAAGAATTTGTGATCACCTTTGTAGCGGCCGAAATATTGATAGCCTCAGCCTCTTTAACCATTGTTTAGGTGTAAAACTTTGTGATTTGGTTGGCACTAAAGTGTAGATTACTTTCCTTGGCCCATTAGAGTAAAGCGTTCACTTTTTGCCCTCCAAAATTGTGACATAAATTAGGGCTGGCGTCACCTAATTCTGCAATTGTGACGACAACATTATTTACATATGAGCAGATTTGATGTTTATAGCATTGTGATAATACAAAGAATTGATTTTTACACATTGAATGCCTACATCTCTCTTGTATTTATTGAAGAAGTGACATTAACATAGCTTTTTATTGCAATCATTGACTTAGATCAATAATTACATCTATTAATGCTCATATATATTGGGATAGTCATTAATTGTGAAGGCACTAACCAGCTTTATGACACGTTCAGCTCTTGCCTTGTCTTGTCATAAAGCGGGGGTGCCATTCGGTGGAAGACTTTCTCCTTAGTATCTCCTTCTTGGTTGTAATCTGTGAAAGGGAATACTTATCTTGATCCACAGTATGCTAGCCTTTGAAGCAGTTACTAGGGCATTCCTTGGACTAATACCATCTAAATGAAAGAGCTCCCCATCGAGGTGGCGGTGGGTGGGGAAGTTCTTATTCTGCCTTGATTTGAAGCTTTGACTCAAGCTAACCTAAACCCTTCCTACAAGCATGCGATAACATTTTGAAGTTGTGGGGAACAGGTCTACCTTTACCTCAGCGACTTATCTTTGGTAAGCCTTGTCCCATAAATCTTTTCTGACTTACTGGCGACTCCATACCTTTCCCCTATTCTTTACGGTAGTTTCAGGAAAACTATCGGCGACTCCATTGACTTTTCTTAGCATGCCACATTACCCTCTGTGATATACCCAAAATTATGGGATCATGGCATGCGAGAACAAATGTATCGAGTATTGATTTGAAGTTTTTCAAGGATACCCAAATTACTTTGATGATAGATGGTTGGACAACAACTCTCCAGCGTTTTCGGGTCTCCCAGCTCCTCACATATTAAATTTTTTGGAATATTTGAAGAGATAGAGTTGGGAGGAAAGGATGCTCTTATAAAGTTGTTTTAGCTCACCCTGCCACCCTACTTACAAAAACTTTTTAAGAGTTGTTGCAAGGGCAGGGGTATATCATGGATTCATGCTGACTCATAAATAGGATCAATTTACTAAACCAGTTGCGGGCGTGAGATGTCCTTCAAGGCTCCTCATGGTAACCTTGCACCACAAAGGGTTCACCAGATTGTAGATGATCTCGGAAAAGAGCCCATCATGATCAATATCAGGGACTCTCTGTTGTAGAAGATGAGGTTGTGAAGACCATTATCAATATTGAGAGGAGCAGATATCTCCCATAATCCAATAGATTGCAACAAAGATATAACTAGAGATTTGAATTATGAGGATGAAGCACCGGTAATCACTCCCACCGGTACTGGAAACTCTCAAGATCACATCCACTCTGCACAAGATGAAAATGAGGTAAGTTATTTTGTGGATTCTTTTGAAGTGATACCTTGTTTATGACTCGAGAGAATGAAGAAGAAGGGAATGAACCCTTGGGCGAGCGGATCCCTATACTCAAAGGCCGAAGGCGTAGAGGGAGATCTTCCATCTAATGATGATATCCAAACACTTGAAATACTTATAGGGAAGGATTAAGCGAGGTAATTGTTCCCCCTTCCAAGTTTAAATGGTTCTTTGCCTTATGACACAAAGAGAGAGTGAAAAGTATTGGATGTTTTGACTCTATGTTATGATATTGTCTTGACATAGCTGATTTTGATGAGTTCATACATGTTAGGAAATGTAATTTGGATGTGATTGGGTATGATGGAGATCCCATTTACTAAATTGAGTGTCATTTCCAAAAGTTTCCTTTGAAACTATTATATGAGGTTACTAATAGTTTTTACATTTGGAAACAAGGAGATGAGGTTTTACTTGTACCTTTGAACACCAAGGATGACCTGGTACCTTATCTTGCGGATGATTTTCGATCCTACCTTGAGAGTTTTGATGAGTACCCCTATGAGCACTTGGACTATTTATGAAGATGTTTTCCAACCACCTCTGTTCTCAGATTATGATACAAGTAAGAACATTGTTTGCACGAAGGTTACTCATGACTTTTCACCCGAATACACCTTTTACACCTTGCCAAGTTTTTCCATTAGAAGACAGTTGCGGGGAGTTGCTTTTTCATGTTGAGTTTTCTTCCGGGCAAACCCTAGACTCTAAGGGATGGTTGGGTAATGCTATTGTCGACAAATGTTTCAACCTTCTCTTGATACGCGACCATCTACTAAATAACATTAATTCTTTCCGTGACTTTAGAAGTGAAGGATGTCCTAGGTAACAGGTCGAGGCCTTTCGGTGGTTTTCACGAACTACTGCGCCCTTTCTTGGATGAGTTGGTGCTTTTCTCGAGAGATGGACTGGCGGGTATTTTGTCCCTCCACCGCCTCCATGAGTTAGACACTGGGACTTTTGATGATATGATGTATATTCTAACTCATATGACATTTTGTGCTTGATGTATCAACATTTTGGTTTATGATAAAGCACAAAGACAAGTGTCGAGGGGAAGCGTTCTTTGGATTGGCTTCATTGGTTGTTTGACTACGCCAACATGTCACGATAACAAGTAAGTTATGTAAGTATCTTGCTGTATTTACATTTATGATTGCCTTATATGCACATTCACTACGCCTTATATGCACATTGCTACACATGCTATTGCTTTACAGGGTGGCAATACCACTCCGTCTCTTGTCGCTAATGCCTCTTGTCGAGTGTGAGCAGCTCCGCGAGGTCCTTGAGGGTCGAAGTTTTTCATACACTCTGATGCGACACATGTCCCAGGGATTCTTGGTCTTATCCCGATATCTGGGCGGGATATGGAGATCATATGCCGGGGGCCCACATGGTCCCTAGACGTAGATGCAGGAGGCGGGGAGTGGCAGGCATACAGGAGGTATTTTCTTCTTCTCGGTCAAGCCACGTCACATCATCGATTACCGACCTCCATCCACTCTGCGGCACAGGCTTGCATCGGAGAGGGGCTCTTGCCATGAGGTAATTGGTCCAAAGGTATCATGGTATGTGTGCGTATTTGATCGTTATAACCTTTTTTTTTTTTTTGTTATAACTTTTTTATATATGCATTAGGTTCCTTGGATCTTACACTAATCCCTTGACCATTGTTGTCTGAAGGGTGATTGATGGGGGCAACAGCAAGCCGGTGATGGGTTTGGTTAGCCACCAAAGGGGATTTCAGAGGGAAAGGCCAGCCATCGCCAGCTCCCACCATCTTATCACTTTTCATCCTATGTCATCCATTCCCCTAATTAAGCCCATTGGGATGACCTTCCAGAACATACTTGTGGGAAGAAACCCAAGGCCGATTGGCGGTTGTTAAAAGATAAAAGCCATAGGAAAAGAAAACCTAGAGATATAGCAGCGGGGATCCCAGAAGGCAATAAAACCTCGATAGAAACTAAGGGACCCTAAGAAAAAATGATTAAATAAATAAATGCAAGACCCTATAGCAAGAGGGATGGGAGGTCTCATCTTGAGCCGACCCATTATGTTCATGTGATATTTAGCGGTATGACATTTTGCCACCATCCCCGGTCCTTAAACCGGTAGTGACCTTTATTTGCATGTGAAAGAGGTCTCATCCACCGACCCGACCCTTCTCATTTACGAAGATACCTGAGTAGATGCTTGGCCAGCCGACTCGGCCCGCAAGCCAAAGCGCGGTGTCCTCTTCGCGTCCGGTTTGTAGTAAAGAAAGAAAGATAAGGCAATAAAGGGCTCGGAAAAAATGCATCCATGGCGAAGATTTTAACGCCTCCCTACGAGGCACTTACGGTTCTTACCCAACCCTTGAGTGACTACTGGCCCGGACATCCCAAAACCATATCATATTTACCATGGCAGATAGTCCTTTTGAAACTTTCCATCTGTGGGTATTAGCCCAATAGGTTGTTCTCTTGGTTTCCTCGGCTTTGTAGTAGATGCATTGTAATGTCTTTGAGCTCTTAGATGATTTGTTAGGGATTTCATACATATATATTTGATAAAATTTAATGAAGGCAGAGATAACGATTTACATTACCCTATGATGTCTGGGTGATGAGCCCTTGGGCGTAGTCTTTGATGTCACGGGACCATGCGGCCGGACGGTACGGATTGGTACACATGGGAGATGATTAGCTCGGACCTCCAGCCTGATCACGAAGCCCATCCGGATAGTTCTTTGGGATGGCGGTAGGAATGTTTGTGATGAGCCCTTGCATGGAGGAGAAGAAGGACACCCCTTCGGGGCGTTTTGAGAGAGATTTGACCACAGGGGATGACCCTGCAGAGATGGGGCGATAGCCTTGATGGAAGGAACCACGGAAGGACTATTTGATTTACAGGTAGATGCGGCGGTGTCTTTGAGCTTGTTTGCTACACATAGCGGTTCGCGAGGAGCCCAGGAGGGGGCCAACGTCCAGCTTGTTGGATGATGATTATGCTCTGAAAGGCCCAACGTCTCCTATAGGGGCACGGCGTCTCAATTTTTAGCGCTCACTTTTGGCATTTTTAGCATGCTGTGTGACAAAATGGCGGAGCAATGTAAAGTGTGCTTGTCGGTTGTTTAATGACCCTAATTGTTAATTAAAGGTCATAGAGATCATATATATATATTGAGAACGTTTTACCCTCTCATTTGGAGAGAAGATAACTTGCTCTTGTGAGAGTGACTCTTTTCATCTTTTGTATTGGATATTTGCTCTTGGAGTCAGGCGATACACTTGAGGAGGATCATCTTTTGGCATGCGCTATGAATTGATTTTATCATTGGAAGGGTTTACAACTAGGGTATGATAAAGCTCTTTCATGAATTTGTAAGTGTTTTCTTCATCAAAACTTTCTTGATTGAATGGTTGTTGATTAAAATATCTTGCATGAATAGTTACATTGTTATTATAATGCTTCATCCTTGAAACCCTAGAACCAACACCGCAAGTGGAGTGCATTGGCTTCATGTCCCCATGTGACTTGTAAAACTAGTTTAGCCATTGATTAAGAAGGTCTAGCCTATACATGAGAGAGGCTAAGCACATTCTTTTTTCTAGGATGATTTTGGATAGAAGTTACTTGAAAAAGAGGGCGTCCTAGGCCTAATTGAGTTTACACCCTAGGGTTTGGACTCTTAGGGTTTTGAAAATCCTTGCCATAACAACTTTGACCCTAGACTTGTATTACACTAAGCTAGCGTTTGCCAAAGAGTTGGGAAAGGGGAGGGGAGCATGAGGCTAGCTTTGCTTCTGCAGAATGAGCCTCCCTTGGGGTTTTGACTTGTTGGCTTTGCCATAGCGCTCCTCAAAACCTAACTCTCAGATCCTTAGTTTAAGATTCCCAAACCATTAGCCTTACTCCTGCGACTCCATAATACCAGGCACTAGTCTTAGCTACGCGTTGAGCCTTTGATGTTCAAACCAATCTTTCAAACTCTCTTTTGTCTTGAAACCCTACTAACCCTAATTTTACTAACCCTAACCCTAGGGTGGCGTCTTAACCTATTTTGACTCTTGTTTGCTCCAAAAGTTCTTGACTACAGGTCTCTCCTTGATAGCCATAGAGGTGTAAATATTTTTCATTGGCTGAAGTACCAAAAATGTTTACCTCTTTGCCTTTCAAACTAACCCAATTTAAGACTGACGTCACCTTTGTAGCAGCAGAAATATTGATGACATCAGCCTCTTTTTAGCCATTGTTTAGGTGTAAAACTTTGTGTTTTGGTTGGCACTAAAGTGCAGATTACTTTCCTTGGCCCATAAAGTAAAACGTTCACTTTTGCCCTCAAAAATTGACATAAACTAGGGCTAACGTCACCCTAAATTCTACCAAATTGGCCTTAACAACATTATTTACATATGAGCAGATTTGATGTTTTTATAGCATTGTGATAATACAAAGAATTGATTTTACATTGAATGCCTACATCTCTCTTTTATTTATTGAAAGTGACATTAACATAAGCTTTATTGCAATCATTGACTTAGATCCAATAATTACATCTATTAATGCTCATATATATTGGGATAGTCATTAAATTAATGAAGCACTAACCACTACAATACGTTCTAAGCTCTTCTTGTCTTGTCTCTTAAACAGGTGCCATTCAGTGGAGACTTTCTCCTTGACTATCGCTTCTTAGCGGTAATCTGTGAAAGGAATCCTTATCTTGATCCATTAGCCCTTTAGCCCTTTAGAAACCGGTTACTAGGGGCGTCTCGTTGGACTAACCATCCCTAAATGAAAGAGCTCCCTATCGGTAGCCGATTAAGATGGGAATTTCTTGTTACGCTAGTTTGAAGCTTTGACTCAAGCTAACCTAAGCCCTTCCTACAAGCGTAGATATGCGCACCTTATCAAGATTCATAGGGATGTTCAATTGATTATACCCTAGTGCATCAGCATGTGAGCTCAAAGTATTATTGTCATTGTCATGTCAAGAACCATAACCATGGAAGTTTCATTCAAGACTATCATCAATAGACAATTTTTAAGAAAAACGACCTAGGATGGAGCGATCCTTTTACAATGCGACGGTATTGTTTGAAGCTTGAAAATGTTTCATCTCATTTCTTCAACTACTTCAAGGACAAAAGAATCTTGAGCTTGGGGATGACAAGTAATGAACATAATAACATTCACTGTGTTAATTATAGCATAGAATCATGTCTCTTGGTATAGTCGTGTTCCTTAGAACAGTGTGTCTCTTGAGTACTATGTATGTCGGTCAATTAATGGCATATCACTCATGATTGTAGCAATCATTCCTTATTAAATGTTATTTGCATTTTATGTCCTCGGACATTTATGGGCTTCTTCTGCCTTTTTTTTGTGATGGCTCCAGTAATGAACTGTTTGGTTCATTACAAAAGCCCACTCTAGATCCAAAGTAATCATGAATAGGTGAAACAACTATCATGTCTTCTGCAAATAAATTTTCACTTTAAAAAAAGACACAGGATTTTAGATTGACTCACTATATCCAAACATCGTGCCACGCTCACAAACCATTACATTAGGGTTTCCTGCTAATCTGACTTTCTCAGCAGAGCTTACCATTACCTGCATTTCAAGAATACAAATATTAATTGATTTCCCATGCATCAACATTCAGAACTTTGAATCTATAGATCTGCATGCATCACATTTGAGATTTGTTGAAAAATGATTGCCATTTACGAGTACTAACACCTATATGTAGGAGTGTTCATTGCCCCTCCAAGGCACATATATGCTTATTAACCTTGTCGACATCAATAAATAAATCAGTCGACCCCTCCCTGCCAGCCTCCCTGTCTCTCCTTGAGGATGAAAGTCTTTCCGATACAGGGAATTCTGTATGGCAGGCAGGAAAAACAGGGAAGAAAAAGCTTCAGGTCAACATTCAAGCTATTGACTAAGCACAAGATGATCATTCATAACTGTTTTCTTATCTTCTCCTGATATGTACATACTTAAAAATCCTAGTTTATAGATTTTGTATAGCAACTGCTTTCGCTCCCATAGCTAATTTTTCATAATGGACATGAACAAAATACCCTGTTCTGTTCTGTTCTCTATTTGGATGAAATTCTACAAACCAGTGACACCTGATTGCAGCATAAGAAGGGATGAAATTCTACAAACCAAAAAGAATTTAATTTAATTTTTAATTTATGTATTAATATGTCCACTAGTGACCGAGATTGACCAATGAAATTGCAAAGTGTGCAAAGAAAAATATACCATAGTGAGTGCCTAGGCATATTTAGAAAGAATACAAAGGAACATCAAAATGCTAGAATGAAAAAGCAGGAAAAGATAAAAACCAATGAGCCAAGTTGTGTGGGTGCAGGTGTGGATGTGGATGTTGGTGCACTAGTTTTGAAATATGGGTCCATGTGGGTGTTGGGGGGAGAGTGTGTGTCACTTAAAATATAATATTTAAATAGTTTAAAATCAAAATTGTAAAATACAAATTGAACTTGGAAATGTAAAACTTCAACTTAAAATGTAAAATAATATTAAATATGATGATGACTATGTCACAATCACAAGTTTTGTTTGACATTCATAATTTAATTTTCAAAATTTTGAATTCAATGATTCGAACTTCAATACTCTAGTCATAATTAAATTTATAAATCACTACAAAACATGATCAATGGCATTTACTCATGAGACATAAACCAGTAGTGACTGGTCATTAAATCAGTAATGCTGATAATTGGGTCTTCTTCATGTTTTGCATCCTCTAAATCCTTGGTCAAGGTGCTGTGCAAGTATTCGTCACTCACAATTTGTGGCCCATCTGTTAGGTTTGTAACTATAAGTAGCTCCAGAAGACCATCTTCTTGGATCTCATCCTCCAGGCATATAGCATCATCTTTGAAGTTTGAATTGATACCATTTCTTAGGAGGACTTCCCTCTACCCTGGGTCTTTCCCAACAACAAATGCTACTATCAATGTAAAGTTTAAACTAACTTCCCTGCCTTCTTAGATCTCAATTAATTTCTCTAAACTAAATGAATAAAACTGTAAGTACTCCAATTCCTCAAGCTAAGGAACCACGTACTTATAAGAGTAATCATATAGCAAATGCATGTAGCACTTGGGTATGCACAACATGAATTTGTTGCTGAGATCACAAGGGATTATAGATCGAAGGTGAGCCAATCAGCAAAACTCTAATCCAATGAATAGTTTAACAACAAGAACATAACAACACTAGTCACGCTAGTATAAGATAAAGATAAGATAATTTTATTAATGTCCAACAAATGGCCACAAAATAGGTCAAATGGGACTAAAAGATACATCGAATGTGATTACAATGTAGGGGTGCAAAAGCAACTCTGGAAATTGCTGTAATGTCCCGTTTTTGGATTCCTTATGCGGTCGAGAGGCACGACATATGAGTTTATGTGTCAGCATGAACAAAGGTAAGAAATAGGAATAATAGTGGGCTTCGGGCAATTTGGAGGTATATGAACCCGAGGCTAGTCCATTCACCATCTTTCATCATCATGATCATTCCATACCAGTTCACTCTTGATTAGGTAGCATTCTGACGATTTTACTAGTATTTTTAATGCAATGAGCATACTTTAATTTAAATACATTAAAAGTATTATTTGGATCATATTATTTGAGGGACATACCTTAGTGTAATAGCTCATTGGAATCAAGGCGAAAAAAACTCTAAAGGTTGAGATGATAAAAGGGTGACTTCCAGTGGAAGGAAAGGCTTTAAAGTAAAATAAATCACTTTTGGAGTAAAAAGGTTTATTAAATTAATAAGTAATTTTATGAAATTATTAAAGATGAATTAAAGTCACTTGAATGGAAAAAGATGAAAGGGGGTATAAAAGAGAGATAGGGGCATGTATTCTCTCATTATGTTGATCATCATTTTGATATTGGTTTGAAGAGCTCACTTGGAGCCTTTGGGGTTGGAGATAAACCCTTGTTGGTTAATGGTGAAGATTCCACCTAGGCTTGGTTCAATGGTGAGAGAGATCCACTAGCTATAGATTGGGAGAGGCCATTCGGGTCTTTCCATTGGGATTTGCTGTTGAGGGAGTTATATCATTAGGCGGTTTGGGGGTTTGAAATTTACATACTATTTCTTGTGCGGGGAGGCTTTGGTGTGAGGCCAGAGATCTATTGATGAGGGTCGAATCTCTTGTTGTTATTGGAAGCGGGGGCAAATTACCTTGTTGAGCATGTTCTTCCTTGGCTGTTCTATATTATCATCTTGCTGGGCGAATTTTCTTGTGGTTGGGTAGTGTTATATCCTTGTTGGTCCATTTGTTGTTGTGGAGAGGACGATTTCTCACCAAGGGAGTCGAATAATCGCTAGCAGCCGAATTCTGGGTGGAAAATCTCATTTTTGCAACAGTATAGTGGGGGTTTTCAAATTGTTTGGTACAACTAACGTAGTCTCTATTTTCGATAAAGTATCAATCAAGACTTCAAGACATTTATTGAGTTGTGGTTGTGCTCCGGTTCATTAAGGGTTTTGGGAGATATTGTGCAACAAATTGTCGTGATTATTCTGACCTAGTTTCTCTCTATTCCGGTGTGTTTTGAGGTCGAGAACAATTAAAACCCTATATTCACAGGATGCTGATGCGAACGTTGGATCATGGAATGCAGGATCGGATCAGCTGGGAAAACATAAGAAAAGCGCCGCTACGTTGAATTTAAGCTGGAAGCAGGATCCAGTGAGGAAAAAGCGTTTCAGGCTGGAAGCGGATCCGCTCAGAGCCACACATGTCAGTTCGAGAGCAAAATTATACTTAATTTTAGGTGGTTTGGTATTTTTAGGGTTTTATTGTATTTGATGACATCGGTTGCTTCCAAATCATTGCAAAGATATCTATTGGAGAGGAAGTTTGAAGCGAGCTTGCTTGGGGTTTAGTGCACTAGTCAGCGCACTCACCATTCACAGGGCAGTGAACAAGCAGATGGTATACTCTAACTTCTAGAAGTCAGAGTGATGCACCTTTACTACAATGTCGGCGCCAGCACACAACCCTCAAGTGTCAGTGCACTTGGAAGTCCCGGTGATGACATTGTTGATACTACATGCCAGGGTATGTAATTTTAATTTTTAATTGTTCAATGTTTAAAGTTTAATATTTGTAGTATTTAGAATTTGAGAATTTTAGTATTCAAAATTTAGTTTAGTTTACTGCAGATTTGTTAGTTTAGTTTTAGTTTAGTAATATATTTCAAAATTTAGAATTTAGTTTAGTTTAGTCATTGTTAGGTTTAGTTTAGTTTAGTAATATATTAAAATTTAGAATATTGGTAATTACTATTTAGTTTAGTTTACTAAGTTGCTAGTTTAGTTTTAAATTTTTAGTTTACGATTTAGTTTACAGGTTTTACTATTGGTTTTTAGTTTAGTATTTAGTTTTAGTATTTAGTTTATTATTTAGTTTAGTTACTAGTAGTAGGTTATAACTTATTATTATTTAGTTTAGTATTTTAAAAATTTACTATTTAGTTTAAACTTTAAAATTTAGTTTAACCATTTAATATTTATTTACAAATTATATTTAAATTTTAATATTAAACTATTTAAAATTAAGTTTGGACTTTAGTTTGTGGCTAGTTTAGTTCTAGTTTATTTAAATTATTTTGGCACTAACCAAGTTTGGTTTAGTAACTAGTTTAGTTAGTAAACTAGTTATTCATAAATAACTCAAATTATTTACAGCAAATTAATTTGGTTACATTAAGTTACAGCAAATAAATTAGTCCATAAAATTAATGGATTTGATCCCTCTCGACGCTTGATAGATCCGGAATTAAGATGGATCTATGTTGGTCTCATAGCCCAGCTCCTAGCTTCCTATGAGATTAGTATAAGCAAATTATTTACTCTAGCTTATATTAATCCCCTAACACTTATATTAATCTCATCTCTCAACTCTAGCGATAAGGTTGTTATCACAAGTTGCTAGTTCCTCATCAACTAAGAGGAATTGGAATTTTTATATAATGAACACCATTTGTTCAATGTGAGCTAGGCGAGAGGCTAAGGATCTTGTGTATGTTCATTCCAACCTCCGCCTTGTATCACATTCCACTCCAAAGTATAAGAAGGATCCAAGCAGGATGTGGGATGTGGAACTTGAGATCTCTGATTTAAACATGACACTTCATGTCATGTCTCACCTCAACCTACTTGAGGATGTCCAAACACCAGTCCAGACTTCTACTCCAGCTTCCAACATTCATGGACACCCCTCGTCTATTCATGATGTAGAGTTGCAATATCTGAATGATGAGGATGTAGACCCATTTCATAATATGTAGTTGGACTTACTGGACATTATCATTACTAGTGGAGTGTTTTGTGATGAGACACTCAATTTTGTATTTACTATTACTCTTTTAATATGAGATGATGCATCATGATTTCAGTCTACATAATTACAAAATTATCCTAATGATCTCAGTTTCAATGTTGTGATTCATGAATGTTTTTATTCTTAACTTTGAATATATTTAAAAAAAAAAATATTATTATATTTTTTGTGCGTGGCGTTTCCCCGTCGTATCCGGATCCTAGCTTTTCAAAAATATGGAGGATCTGTATCTGTATCCGTACATAATTACAAATTATCTAATGATATCAGTTCTAATGTTGTGATTCATGAATGTTTTTTATTCTTAACTTTGAATATATTTAAAAAAAAAAAAAAAATATTATTATATTTTTTGTACGTGGCGTTTCCCCGTCGTATCCGGATCCTGGCTTTTCAAAAATATGGCGTATCCGTATCCGTATCCTGGTAACATAGATTAAAACTCAGATCTGATTTGTTAGCATTGTTTGCTGGTTGTAACTATGTGTTTAAGTGTTGGCATTTTGTGATTATGGTTTCTATCTTGGATGCAATAAAATCATGTTTGGTAAATAAATCTTGTATAACAATTATAACCCACAACATTAAAACCAAGCCAGCAGCCATATAATAAACAAACAGCAGCAACAAAGGAGATCTACAGTAGAGTATTAGTATGTGAGTGAATTGTTTGACATAATGCATAAGCCAGAAGAATACTGAAGTTGCTACAGCAGCTAAATGGTAGGATTTGATAGTGGGTCTGTGTATGATAGCAAACTATTTGACGAAATTCAAAAGTCAAATAAGTGCAGACGACATAACAGCAAATAGGGTAAATAGACCAGCAGTTAAAGGAGCTCATTCCAAGGATAGCAGGGCACTACATTGAAGTGTTTGACGAAAGTTTCGAATCAGAAATTTACCCATATCTTAGCAGCAGTAAACAAATTATACCAGCCACAGGGGAGAGATATTACAAATGCTGAAAGCAAGATAAAGGAAGCTAAAGAAAATGTGCAGCATAGATAAGTATCTAACTAAGCTAATCACTAGATCTAACCAACACCAAAAGATATTATAGAAATATCATAGGTGAGGTGATACAAAGTGAGAGTCTGATACTAGAAAATTAGGTGTCTCGAAGATGATCAAGAGGAAGAGAGAGAGATCTGATGATGATGTCAAGATCTCCAAGGCCTGAGGACCAAGTGCAAAGGGTACAACCGGGGCACTAGCTCGCTATTAGAGTCCTCAGTCCCCATGGTGGGATCCAACTACACGATCTTGGGGGGGACGTAGGAGGGAGGAAGCCCTGCTCTCCTACCATCCAAGGCCGAAGGAAAGAAACTCCAGATAGATCTTTCGCTATTCAGCCGAGGTTGCAAGGTACTCTAACAGACAGGAGGTGCCCTGCTCTGAAATGTCCCAATTATTTTTTTTTATTTTTACTCGGTTTCTAGTGTTGTCATTTAGTCATGCACCTTGTTGTATATTGTTACTGAATGTTTGCCCGTATAAAAGTTCAATCAACAGTTTGAAGGCTTCTTTGAAAATACACTTGACATCCAATACATATAACTATGACAGCAACTAAAATAACATAAACTTATCCCAACATGAGATTTACAATGAAATACCAGTACTGAAAACTCAAACACTTTATTGCATTAATTTCTGTAGCAGCTGATATACATTAAAAGACTCGACAAATAATGCAATAACAAATATTAGGAACCTGATATAGAGTCTATGGGTTGTCTCTGCAATATCTGAGATCAATGTGTCTGAAGTGACTGTAAAATATGTCCACAGCTCAGTAGTTAATACCCACA
>SNQJ01S0161014.1:0-21644 GCA_010110895.2 Picea sitchensis | reverse complement strand
GGAGTTGCAAAGAACTGGAATACTTGAATCCAGTAGGATCAGAAGTTGCAAAGAACTAGAATACTTGAATCTCTCCTGCAATGCACTTGAAGGTCCCACTCAAGTTTCACTTCGTGAACTTCAAAGTCTTCAAGACATGGATTTCTCCTCCAACAATTTGTAAGGTGGAATACCCATGTCATTGGAAAATCTCAAAATGCTTCACCACTTGAAATTTTCTTTCAACAAGTTGTTAGGAGAAGTCCCTAAAGAAGGGGTTTTCAAAAAGCTTGGTACCACAATGTTTATGGAAAATTCTAGCTTTTGTGGACCTTGGATAAGTTTGTTACCGTGTTAAAGTGTTTGGCATATAAAAAGAGTTATCATACCTGTTGTTGCAATTGTAGTGATTGTTGTCTTGTGTTTATTTATGGGCATCTTGTGGAATCAAAATAGTAAGAGACATATTTTTAGAGAGGTCAAAGCATATTTAACTATGGGGCACTGAAGAATTCCTATGGAGAGATCATCGGATTTAGGGTTTACCAGATTCATTTCCATGTCAGAACTTACCATGAGGTCATATTCAAGCGAAAGGGAAACCCACTAGGAAAAATCTTATATGAAGAAAGAACCTGAGAGGCCCAGAAGAAGGTTTATGAAGAAGTGGTGGCGACAACAACAGCAACGGTAGCGACAATAGCAGCCAAGACCATAACCACAACCTTTGAATCAATCGTAGCAACAAATGCATAGGAAGGAAGAAGAATAAAAGTAGTTGAAGTTGTCGAAGCAAAATAAAATAAAAGAAGAAGAGGAAGGGCAGAGAAAACAGAGGAAAGCCAAGGAAGCGGCAATGGTCAGCAACAAAGGAAAAAGGAAATGGTGCAGAAGAAAAAGGAAGACATGGTTGAATAGAAACAAAAAGAACAGGAAATTGAAGCTAAGGCAGTAGTCGAAGCCAAGGAAGCAACAGAAGAAGAAAATAAGAGAGCAATAGATGAAGTAGTGGAAAAAGTAGCAGAGAATGAGAAAAGGAAACAAGGCGAAGAAGCATTGAACAATGATGTTTCTCCCACGGATACAGATATCGCGGGGTCATCAGCAGAAGCCTCGCTCACTGATGGGAACTTCCCAATCGACGAACTTGGATTGGGACTCTTCATCCCCTCCAAGGATCGCAAGGTGGCCAACCTAAAGACATTCCGGTTTGATGAGGCCTCTAGCAAAATTGTTATTTTATATGTTATTTTAATTAATTATGGTGTATTTTTTTCATATTTTTTTAAAGTAGGAAAAATTTTACAGCATTGAGGGTTATCATTATAATTTTTTATATAATCTCAAGACTTTGATGGACAGTTACATTATCATGTGTAAATAATATTTGGCTACTTAAAATAAATTTTTCACTCTTCTTAGATATATCTAAGTCTTGAACCACTAACATGTTTCCTTACATTCAAGGAATACAAGCTCTTAACCAATCAAAACCAATTGTAGGTCATACTCCAATACCAAAAGGCACTAGATAATATCTCATCTAATGATTGTTGTGGCTACCAAAGAAGGGTTATATGTCATCTAAAAGAAATTACCCACTTACAAGCTAGTATCCAGTAGATACCTAATATCCCATGCTATCATTGTTGAGCCCACCAAAAAAGGATTATATGGTATCTAAAAGAAACTACCCACTTACAATTTAACATTAGCTTATTTTTTTACGTGTAAAAAACCTAAAGTCATTGATTTCATCATGTTAATTTCCCTTTTTCCTTTGTTAATCATTTCTTTTTTGTTGTAGGTAGGGTTTTACAATAGAGTATGTTTTATTAAGCATTTATTAGAGTTTGTTTAAGGGTGAGTCTAAGTTAATATGGTTTATTATGACATTGTAGCGGATATGCAAATATGGAAAAACAATAATTCAATGACTTGGAGGGATGATTAGACGTATCATTAAAACTAATTTGAATACTATGTAGGAAGATGAAATGCAGAAAATCAAATTAGTTTGCGGAATATATAATTTTTATTTATGGAAGTTTTGTATGACTATGAAATTCAATTTTTTCTAACAGTGGTATGTTACTTTTTCTACGAGATATAATGCATATGTTTCTGTTGATACTTAAATGATGGAATATTCCTAAAAACAATTTGTAGAATTGTAGATAACAATTTGTTTTTATGTTTTAACACTCTATTATGTTCTAACTCGTAACAGGTGTTACAAATTCATATTGATTCTATCATATTTCTATGTAGACTATATTCATTTAGCAATAAAATCCTACAACAATTAACCTTTAAATATAAGAAATAGTAGAATAAACTCAAGTATTTATTCATAACAACAATTTACATCAATTTATTTAACATTCAATGGAATAATTCACATAGTGATAAGGAGAAATACCTCTAAGTGCATCTAATTTAGTCCAACAATGCTCTTCTGTAGATTTGGCTATACAAATTGAATTTTTAACCTCCCAACCAGCTAGGAACAACCTTAATTATGCTTAAACTTTATCGAGATAAATTGTGTGCAAGAACAACAATCAACCTATATAACTCCCTAACTCTAGGAAACCTTGTGGTTTCCTATCCCTCAGTGCCCAAAGCTCCAAGAACAACAACCATCCCACCACTAGCATTTCAATAGCTCAACAATCAATCTCTTAGAGCCCTTATAAATATCAAAGTTATCTGTCTTTTCATTATTCCAAGTGCTTCCAATGGTTATGCCTACTGTCCAAAAAAAATTCCCCCTCCTCCTCGATAGATCCATCGCCTTATCCCATTTCCAACTCCCTTCCCTAGGTTTCCTCAACCACCCTCATTAGTGACCATCAACCACTTCTAGATATTTTGGGAAGAGTAAATTTAAGTACAATATTAAATGAATTCAATTAAATAATTAAAAACATAATTGTGACTCCTCCTTCTCATGCAAGCTTATAATTAAAATATAAATATTTTCCCTAAAAATTGGCAACCACCATACTTGTTTAATACACCATACCAACCAATGAGTCAAGTAAAGGAGGACATTTAATGTTGATATATATTTACCTATGCAATTTAATTTCCATAATTATTTAACCATTAATTAAGTAGTCAATAATCTAGTTCAGTAACTAATACATCAAGTAGTTGTATTAGTGTACATGTGTAATATATGTATGTGTAGCTAGCATACACATAATGTGTGCATGTACTAATGATAAACAATCATTGCCTCTAATGCATAATTCCTATATGTTCACACCTAAGTATGCAGTACAATAAATCTAGTAATGCATCATTCATTATTCTTTACTAACTCTTACTAACTTGGTTAGAATAATCCAATGTCTATGGAACATTACACCAAGATCACCATAAGAATTAAGCAAGCAATTAAAATACAAAATGGAACCAAGTAAGGAACTAACTTTACATTTCGAATTCCAAACAACATTATTAACTACTCTGAATCACACTTCCTCCCTAACCTACTTCCATATTCTACATCCTATCGTTTCCTATCTTGGACTATGTTGGAGCATCAATTGCATTGACCTAAACCCAAATAGAACCCATAAGCGGAAGTGTCAATTATCTCAAACGAGCTTCTCCAATTGGAAATTAGCAATCATCATCACATGTCTAGGGGAGCATGGCTTAAAACAACCCTCCCATGACTCTAGGTTTCAGAGGATAAATGGTGGGAAATACCTCCACCCCTCCTGATAGAACTATGGTCAACACCCTATCATTGACCATATTATGTCGTCGTTGTTGTTCTTAGAGCTTTGTCATCGAATAACTAGTTTGGGCAATAGTGTTTCCTGTAAAACTTGCACTTGCCCAAATATCATAGCAATGTATTGAACCAATAATTAAATAACAAAATAATGTTTCATAGGATACTATTTCTCTTTCAATGTCCACAACATCTATGTCACTTTAGTACCACACTTATCTAGCTATCACTTAGCCCATTCAACCTACAGGTTAATTTACAAACACAAGATCATGTGTATAACCATATAACTACCCATATGTGATTTCCATGTTACTCATCAACGAACAATGTAAACAAGCTAGTTTATTTATCATGTGCATGGTACCTGTTGATTCATTTCAACATATAATCTAAACTGGTATCCATGTACCAGAATCTTTCATTTAAATATTGCATGTTGGAAGTAAATCACGGAGTAGCCATAATTAATTACATAAACTATACATAAAAATCATGTATAAGTAGGCCCATGTGTCCATATAATGAAGATTCATCATCCTATCATAGTTCCACATATAATACGCAAGGAAATATAACATAGGTCATAGTGCAATTTAGTTTCCTAAGTCAAAATGGACATTACATACAGCCACCCTTCGAGAAACTTCATCTTGAAGTTATGGTAAGAAAAAGTGTGGGATGATATCAACACATGGTCTATGTGTCCTCCCAAGTAGCGGATCTTAGATTATACTTGTCTCGTTAGACCTTAACCTAGTCCACCAAGTTGTGCCTGATACCCCCCAAGCTAGGGGTAACTAAGGAGATAATGTCTCGAGTCCTACAGGTAGCAAACATGGAGTGCAGAGAGTTAGATTGACCAACAGAGCCCATAGGACCCCGCATTTTCATGAGTGCCCCATTGTTCATCATCAACAGCATAGTAGTGCCCACCACATTGGCTTGGTCCAAGAAGATAGCGGGTCTTGATCCATGAGGTAACAAGTTCAATATCATGGTAAGTGCCATTTTAATACTTGAAGAATTTGAGCTTGTTGCAAATAATCCTTTCCTGTTTTTCGAACATTTGCTTGGAATTTATACCTTTTGTCTAGTTTCACCTTGTTGAGTGATATGGTCTCCAAGTAAGTAGGTCACCCTCAGAAAAGGTGGTTCTTTGAAGGGTCATTGTACCATTCTCGTCCAGACTTACCACCTTCCATCATTCTACCCCTTTGTTTCCTTATCTTTTGGGTTTCCAAGTTCATTGACCCAGGAACAGATTGTACCTCATTTCATGGGAAGAAGGGGCTGACGACCTGGAGGTAGATTGCAGCTACTATAAAAGAATAAGAAAATAGCTCTAAAATTTAGAATATCAATTGCAATAGATGTGGATGAACATAATATTATAAAAAAATCAATTCAATATACTTTGTTAATCATTTATTTTTTGTTGTAGGTAGGTTTTACAAAAGAATATGTTTTATTAAGCATTTATTAGAGTTTGTTTAGATGTACCATTACCACTAATTTGAATACTATGTAGGAAGATGAAATGCACGAAATCAAATTAGCTTGCAGAATATATAATTTTTATTTATGGAAGTTTTGTATCACTGTTAATTTTTCTATAAAATATAATGCATATGCTTTTGTTGATGCAAGTGTTGAGTACTTAAATGATAGAATTTTCCTAAAAAAAAATTGTAGAATTGTAGAGAACACTTTGTTTTTGTGTTGTAACACTCTAGTATGTTCTAACTCGTTAAAGAGTGTTATAAATTACTATTGATTTTATTGTATTTCTATCTATACTATATTCATTTAGTAATCAATTCCTACAATAATTAACCCTTAAATATAAGAAATAGTAGAATAAACTCAAGTATTTATTCATAACAACAATTTACATCAATTTATTTAACATTTGATAGAAAAATACATAGAGTGATAAGGAGAAATACCTCTAAGTACGTTTGATTTAGTCCAATAGTGCTCCTTTGTAGATTTGGTTGTACAAACTAAATTTTTAACCTCCCGACCAGCTAGGAACAACCTTAATTATGCTTAAACTTTATGGAGATAAATTGTGTGCAAGAACAACAATCAACCTATTTGACTCCCTAAATGCAGGAAACCTTAGGGTTTCGTAGCCCTCAGTGCCCAAAGCTCCAAGAACAACAACCAGTCCACCACCAATATCTCAATAGCTCAACAATCAATCTCTCAAAGCCCTTATAGATCTCGGAGTTATCTGTCTTTTCATTACTCCAAGTGCTTCTAATGGTTATGCCTACCTTCCAAAAATAATTCCCCCTCCTCCCCAATAGATCCACTGCCTTATCCCACTTCCATCCCCTTTCCCTAGGTCTCCTCAACTACCCTCATTAATGGCCATCAACCACTTCTAGATATTTTGGGAAGAGTAAATTTAAGTACAATATTAAATGAACTCAATAAATAATTAAAAACAAGGTTGTGAATCATCTTTCTCGTGCAAGCTTATAATTAAAACATAAATATTTTCCCTAAAAATTATGACAACCACCATACTTGTTTAATACACCATACCAGCCAATGAGTCAAGTAAAGGAGGACATTTAATTTTGTTAGATATTTACCTATGCAATTTAATTTCCATAATTATTTAACCATTAAATAAGTAGTCAATAACCTAATTCAGTAACTAATACATCAAGTAGTTGTATTAGTGTACATGTGCAACATACGTATGCGTAGCTAGCATAAACACAACTTGTGCATGTACTAATGATAAACAATCACTGCCTCTAATGCATAATTCCTATATGTTCACAACCAAGTATGCAATACAATAAATCTAGTAATGCATCATTCAATAATCTTTACTAAGTCTTACTAACTCAGTCAGAATAATCCAATATGATTGAAACATTACACCAAGATCGCCATAAGAATTAAGCAAGTAATTAAAACACAAAATGGAACCAAGTAAGGAACTAAGTTTGCATTTCTAGTTCCCAGTAGCATTCTTAACTACTATGAATCACCCTTCCTCCCTAACCTACTTCCATCTTCTACATCGTATCATTTCCTCTATTGGACTATGTTGGAACATCAACTACATTGACCTATCCTCAAATAGAATCCATAAGAGGAAGTGTCAATTATCTCAATCGGGCTTCTCCAATTGGCAACTCACAGTCATCATCACACGTCTAGGGGAGCATGGCTTAAAACAACCCTCCCACGACTCTAGGTTTTAAAGGATATATAGTGGGAAATACCTCCACCCCTCCTAATAGAACTATGGTCAACACCCTATCATTGATCATATTGTGTCGTTGTCGTTGTTCTTAGAGCTTTGCCATCGAATAACTAGTTTGGGAAACAGTGATTCCTGTAAAACTTGCACTTGCCCAAATATCATAACAATGTATTGAACCAATAATTAAATAAAAAAATAATGTTTCATAGGATACCATTTCTCTTTCAATGTCCACGACATCTATGTCACTTTAGTGCCACACTTATCTGGCTATCACTTAGCCCATTCAACTTTTAGGTTAGTTTACAAACACAATATCATGTGTATAACCATATAACTACCCATATGTGATTGCCATGTTACTCATTGACGAACAATGTAAACTAGCTAGTTTATTTATCATGTGCATGGTACCTATTGATTCATTTCAACATTGGTTCATTTCAACATATCATCTATAATGATATCCATGTACCAAAATCTTTCATTTAAATCTTGCATGTTGGAAGTAAATCACACAGTAGTCGTAATTAATTACATAAACAATAACTATACATAAAATTCATGTATAAGTAGGTACATATGTCCATATAATGAAGATTCATCATTCTAACATAGTTCCACATATAATATGCAATGAAATATAGCATAGAAACCATGCTTCTTCCAAAACTTGCACTTGCCCAAATATCATAACAATGTATTTCAAACCAATAATTAAATAACAAAATAATGTCGGCAGATGTACTTTCTTCAATGTCCACATCTATGCGTTTTAGTGCCACACTATCCGCCACCCTGGCCCATCCAACTTCGTTAGCTCATAAACATGACTGCATAACCATAACCATGCATCATGCCACTATCGACGAACTGTGTAAACTAGCTAGTTTATTTATCATGTCCATGGTACCTATTGATTCATTTCAACATATAGTTCATTCCCCAAATACACACTATAATGATAATCACGTACCAAAATCTTTCATTTAAATCTTGTATGTTGGAAGTAAATCACACAAGAGGTCGTAATTAATTACATAAACAATAACTATACATAAAATTCATGTATAAGTAGGTACATATGTCCATATAATGAAGATTCATCATTCTAACATAGTTCCATGGATAATATGCAATGAAGAAATAGATCATAATGCAGCTTAGTTTCTAAGTCAAAGCTATACGCACACACCACCTCAAGAAACTTTGTCCCGGTTAAGGGTCAAAAAGTTGCCTGATGATCTCTAACACATGGTATCTGTAGTCCTCCTAGGTAGAAATACATGGACTATAGTTGTTCCATTCGACCTATCCTATTCCAATAAGCTGTGCTCAAGATGTCTAATCATACAAATTCAATATGCATAATACCGGTCTTCGTCCAAATACTCATTTAAACCTCGCTAATTTCCCTGCACTTTATGTGGATTCTCAAGTTAACTTCATGATGTCATAATACAAATACATGAAAACATCATGAGTTTCCAGGGAGTGGACAGAAAAGAAGGCAATCAATCCAATTATTTCCCAAATTTTAAACAGCCCTATAAATTGAGATGACAATTTGGTCCCCTTTTCAAACTGAATGGTGCTCTTATTAAACCTTATATAACTAAAAATCAAATCTCGTAATTTATAACTTTGGTTTGTCCTATGTGCATCTATTATAACTCTTATGTCTATATTGTGCTTCCTTTAACCACTACCTAATATGAATCACTTGTTTCTCCATCTCTGGAATCAATTCTCGTCCTATTATCACTCAATTCTATAACCTATCCCAACTCAATGGTGTCTTACACAGTCACCCGCAAAGAAAATCAAATGGTTCCATATTAATCATACTCTGGTAACTATTATTGTAAGCAAAATCCACCAAAGGTAAGTACTTCTCCCCATGGTTTTGGTTATGCATAACATACAACCTAAGCATGTATTCCATAACCAAATTTACTCTCTCAATTTTCCCAAATGTTTCTAGATGATATGATGTGCTTAAGTTCAAATGAGTCCCCAACTGACTGTAAACTTGTCCAAAACTTGGATGTAAATTGAGAGTCTCTATATGAGATTATGTTCTTGGGAAACCCATGAAGACAAATAATATCACTTATAACGCTATCACACCGTACATCATAATTGTCTCTTTACTATATGTTCGAAATGGGGTGATTTTGGTCGCCATCATCAAACCAAACAAGCACCATACCTTTAAGTGACAGAGAGGAAATCCCACAATGAAATCCATGAAATGACTTCCCATTTTATTATTATAGGAATGTCGTAGGTTGTAAGAGACATTAGGTGGTGATGATCACCTTTACCCACTAGCACTCAAAGACAATTAGGCAAAACCTCGACTACATTGTGCTTCATGCATGTCTAGAAGAAAATCTTATTCATCCTTGCATACATCTACTTCACACCCATATGTGCACAGTAAAGTTATCTATGGGATTCCTCAAGGATAGTGCTTCAGTCATATCCTTCCTTGGGAAGAAGCTTGAAGAAGAAGAAGTTGAAGCAAATTACAACATCTCGAACTTCAAAGAAGAAAATAATAGAGGTCAGCTTCTTTTGCCTTTAATTGTGAAGGAGTAGGTCATGTTGAATTTGAATGTCCTCATCCAAGGATTGAAAGAAATGACATCAAAGAAGACAAAAATTCCAATGAATAATAAGAAAATCATGAATAAAAAAATATTCAACAAGAAGATGAGAATCTTAAATTATTGAAGCATGTTGAGATTGAAAATAGGAATCTCAAAGACACGCAAAGAAAACTAAGAAATGAATTGGGTAGTTGTGAAAATACTGTTGTAAGATTGAAGAAACAATTCAAAGACTTTGAGAAACTAAGAGAAGAAACCATTTCCTTGAAAAACTCTAATTGAAGAAGAAAGAAGAATAGAGAAGTGTTGAATGTTCAAATGATGAAGAAAGAAGAAGATTGTGAGGAAATTGAACAAGAAGACATTGTCTCATTGAAGAAGAGCTTAAGAAACTCTCAAGTACAAAAGACTTAACACATCTTGGATGCATAAGTGAAACTTCATGTACAAAGAAGATGCAAAATACCAACAAGAAGGTTGAAGAAAGAGCTACACAAACTATTGATGAGAAGTGGGACCAGGATACCGTAAAGAAGGAATGATTACAAAGAGATGAATATCCAACATCTCCTACCTTTAGGAATCAAGAAGCTTCAATCAATATAAAGGAAACTACAAGTAAGAATAGATCATGAACCCAGTATGGACTACATCACAAAGAAGCCCAAGCATCTAAGGTATCAAAAATTTCTCTGGTCATGAAGAAATTTGCAAAAATTTTGGACATAAGACAATTAATCAGAGAATCAATGAAAGGAACACATAATGCTAAGAAACATGAATGGTGTAAATAGAATATATTGAAACAATTGTGGATTTGTCAACAAAGTTATAATTCATTTTTCCCACATGGACAAAATATTGCATGCTACAAATGTAATTATTTTGGCCACAGCTAATTTGTGATAAAGCGATATATGAATGAAGATGTCCCTATGCCAACCATATAATATGGAGAAGGAAAGAGATCTTCCAAACAATGAAGATTGCCTAATAGCACACCACGGAACGTAAAGAAGAAAGACAACGCATAGATGCTGATGTTCTCATTACGACCTGGGACGGCAGACAACCATCACTGAAGAGAAAGCAGAGTCTGCATTTGGAGATGACTCCATCCGCCAAACACTTGGATAAGGTGTAGTGGAACTTGGAATAAAAAATGTAGTTAAAGAATGTCCTATTGGTTGAAGACTTGAAACATAATCTACCTGTTAAGTTAGTAAAATGTGTTATCATGATACACTCTACGCTTGACTCCTCAAATGAAAAAATTAGAGAAAATAACTCAGAAGATTGGTTGCAACTCCAACAAGAAGACCGGACAACATATACATCCTATACATGAAGAAGAGATAGAATACAGAAGCCACACAAAAATGATTCCAAGGAATAAAAAAAACCGAAGACCAAAAATAAGGATGAAGTGCATTATTGAGGCTATATGTTCAGAGTAGTCCTAAAGAAGAGAGTTACCTTGCCATCGTAAACCTGGGAGCCCTGCACTTTTAGCTAATAGGTCAAGCAGCAGAAATTGGGATCATGATGATAGGGGAGAAAGAGTGTTTCCATCAATGACAAGGGGAGATTGTTGAAGATTGGTTGTTGTCATTGATGTCAACCCTAGTCATGGGTTTTGGACCTAAGATTGATGGAGGTATTTGAACATGAAGGAAAAATGCACATGTATATACAAGACCCATGGATGGATAGTATACATCATGTTGTTTCCTATGGTATGTCCAATCGTGTGGATCCTCATGGTTGAGGAGAAATGAATTTTGAAGAAAGTGAATTGAAGAAGGAAGTACATGTAGGCCCCGGAAGATAATTAAAGAAAAGAATTACAAAATAATAAATTGTCATGTCGACCCTAATGTTAAAGGCGAAGTGACATAAATGGTATAAATAAATATCATTATACATCCATTTGTTAAATAAGTCGAATTTTAGAGGAACGTGGCAAGAAAGTCGGATTTCAAGGAGGATGAAGTCTTTAAGATGTGTTCTAAGGTATGTTATTTTTAGGTCATCTTACCCATTTTTGATATAACTTTTTGTTTAACGATTCATATGGTTAAATTGCTATGGTATTGAGAAGGCATATATATCATGCATTTGTGCAACTTCATCTCTTGATCTGCTATAATTATGGAGATACACCTCATAGAAGATAGGGTTTAGACCACCCTTAAAGCTAGTCAATAAATAGGTTTCCGAGTAAAACAGTCATAAATTATTCATCGAGAACCCAAATAACGTGGGACAAATCCACCGTTAGTACTTGGATCAGAAGTTTCTTTTTTGTGTGCAAGTTCTCAAAATCTCTGATAAGTTAAATACGAGCTTAGGGGAATTCTATACAAGTTAGGTCTCCCGAATAAACCAGAATTGAACAAGGTCTTCATTCTTTCTATAACTTTATTTTGGAGAGGATTCAAGGAGTGAAACTTGAGGAGTTTTTGTAGAGAATACATTGAGTAATATTATCTATAGCATCAAAGTACTCCAAGAATTGAATAATTGTAGAAATCTGAAGAAGTCTCAGAAGCATTATCGTGTTCTATGTATGATTGGTTGATGGTGATACTTTAATGTAAAGTTTCACATCTCTCATATATTCTTTGGGTGGAAGGAGCAAGGATGGAGAGTTCAACTTTCACTTGATATTGGAGGATTGTATCCGCCTCTTGGAGGTTTATCCTCTACTACATTTGGAACTATCATTACTTCCCTTGAACAATAACTATTGATTATTTCTCATATATTGCATGGTGTATTGTGGTGTGTATTGGTGTAACTCTTTATACCATTGTTCATTTGTCATTGGATATAATTGAATGGTTTAAGTATAAGTTAAAAAGGGTTTTGAATTGTACTTGGATATTGATTCTCCCCTATCAATATCAACATATTTGCACCTCATGAGCATTTTAAGCAATGGCCAATCCATTAAGGCCTTCACCTTTTTTGAGTCCATTGAAATTCTTTCCCATGAAATAATATGACCAATACAATGAATCTCTTTCTGAAATTAAAAAGAATTTAGACAACTTGCCATACAATTTGTGTTCTCTTAAGCATGATGACACTAACCGCAAGTGCTCCTCATGTTCCCTTTTGTTTCTAGAATAGATGAGAATATCATCTAGAGAGACTTGCACAAATTGGTCTAAGTACTTTTAGAATACACTATTCATGAGAAGTGTGCATGCAATTGGTGCATTGGTCAGATAGAATGGCACCACTATGAACTCATAGTACCCAAACTAACTACGGAAGGCAATATTAGGAAAGTCACCTTTCTTAATCCCTATTTGGTGATAAACTAATCGCATATCGATTTAAAAAAAAAATGATAGTCCTTTCATCTAATCAAAGAGATCATCAATTTGAAGTATCGGGTACCTATTCTTCACTATATCTCTACTAAAACCTCTATAAACTATGCACAATCACAAGGAACCATCCTTCTTCTTGAAAAATATTACTAGTGCACCCCATGGAGAAATACTAGGTCTAATAATCCCTAATTCCAATAGTTTTTTCAACTATATCTGCTACTCACAAAATTCTAGAGCCATCATCCTATAAGGTGTCTTGGAGATTGGCTCTGCATCGATTTTACCTTGATATTGAAATCAAGTTCCCTTTCAAGAGGTAACCCTGGAACTCTATAAGAACCTCCTTAAATTTTGATAAAACTTGGTATTGATCTAAATCAGGTCCCTTTCTATCACTTATTGTCTCTACTACATACAAATAACATCCTTGCCTTAGACAACGTTTAAATTTTATTGTTGAGATAAAATGTAGAGACACCTTCCTCTTAATACCATGGATCTCAATTGACATTCCTTCATCATCTAAACAAAGAACTCTCTTCTTGAAACAATCTATGAAAGCTTGATGAACTTCTAACCAATCCATACCAATGATTAGATCATGCATCCCCAGGGAAGTGATGTGCACTTTTAACATAGTTGTACACACCCCTAGGTCTACAAAACATGTCTCAACACTAGGTCCTACCGCTTTCTTTACACAAGAATCCATCTCAACTTATTTGAAATCGGCATGCTCATAGGCTTCCAACCCATATTGTTTTAATGCATATCGTGAAATGAAACTATCTTTTACACTAGGATCAAACAAGATTTTAAATTCAGCGTTATTTAATTTACCAGGTGACTCCACCATAGTGGATTTATGTTCATCCTTTTGGTTATTAACCACTACATTGATTTGATGGTTATTGCATGCCTTCCCCATCGAGGCCTTCCCTTCTCTATGAATGGTACCAGATTGTGACTCTTTGTAGTCATGTTGATAATTAGGTCCCATGCACCCCAACAAGCAATGTGGGGCAGAATCTGCATGTTGTTCTATGGAGACCTTTGAGATGAATTCCTTCCCCTAGAACCCCTACCCATATGTTGTGTCGACACCAACAAATTCCCCTTTTCTTGTTTCATTTCTCAAAAAGTCAATTTCCCCCCAAGAAATAAGGACCCTCCTTTGTATCTCACAAGCCCCTTTATCTTTTCATCCAAGTTAAGTTGTCTTTATGACCTTTTATTGCGCTCCTTCCATCTTTTACTTAGAATTTTTTTAGCCTTCTTATCTCATTGATTACAGCTATATCGGTGATTTAATCTTTTCTTCATCAATACAACCAATATCAGTGAGTTAGCATTTTCCTCGTCGATACAAAAAAGTGTTGGATATGTGTTATATTCTTTTCACGACTAAAACTAGTGTCTACATTGTGTCGGGCACGCAGGGAGGTAAGAGGGGGGCATTTTTTCGACACATGGTTTTTCGTCGATGGTTTTCTATTTTCGGTTAAGAAATTAGGGTTTTTTACTAATCCAAGTCATTGGATTAGGGTTTTGGATGTTGCTGGATCTTATATGTATATTGTATTGTAAACAATGTATGTGTGAATGAATATAGAAGATGTTGGTTTTCCCGATTCGGATTTCCAAGGGAAAATCTCTGTGTAATGTGTGTATTTTCCATTGTATCTTTTTTGTTCTTTTATTGAAAATTTGTTTGAAATAAATAATTGTACAAGGTTAAAATTTACAAAAAGTACCCAACACTTATCATTTTTTTACATCTAAACCTTTGTGTATCGAATCCCATGAGGTTTTTTTCATCGACACATTGGCGTTAATCGCTCCTTTGCCTCCGATACACGTGATTTTGATGGACTTTTCTTTATGTATCAATGTCGATGAGCTTGTCTCCACGGACACATCGGCATTCATCTCCTTATCATCACTTATTCATAGAATTGGTGACACTTATAACCTTTAACAAAGACATGCCTTCACATATCAGTGGCAATAACAATATCATCACAAATACGTGAAGAGACAAACCACTGTCAAATATTTTCGCTTAATATTTGTGTGTCGATGTTGTTTAGTCGATACTCACCGATCCACTGGTGACATATAAGTTATTATCATCGATATACAAATTATATCCCAACGCCAAATCCTTTTCCATCACTGATACATACCTTTATTGCATCATTTTTCATGTCGAGTAAATGAAAAGGGGTTATAAAACCCCACCAAGACTTAGATTTCGCTATGTCTTCGTCCCCACCAACAAAGTTTGAACATATAACGCTGATATAAACTTGTATTCATCGGAAAATATTAGTTTATAAGCGTTAACACATGCTTAACTATATTGACAACGATCTTGTGATCTACGCTGAAACACATCGACCAAAAATTTTTGTTAAGTTTCATGGCCATATCAACATATCTTTCTTCTTAAGATGCCAACACACCTCCCCATATCGACATAGATGATCTCTCCGACGTGATATAGGTATATATCGACGCCTAAATCACGAACCCTCCTATTTTTCCAGGAAAGCCTAAAAAATCACCCAAGTGTAGAAATTAAGACAGTCCTTATCTTCCTTTATTTCTTTGCCTTGTGAAATAGTTAGAATTAAATGTTATTGTCTAACATGTGGTGTTTTTGGTGAACTGATGAGAAATATTTTTTGCAGATTCAAATACGTTGCCACACAAGTGATCGCAAAGTTGTAGCAAGGCCCTTGTGGAAGAGGCCTCTACGAGCGGAAGCATTCACGAGGAAGAAGAAGACCTCCCAAGACCCATTTATGATGACGCTAAAGGGATTATCAACTGAGAAACTTCAATTAAATGGGGTGAGGTTTACTAGATGTTTGATAATCAAATTTTCCCCCAAGGAGCAAAGGATGGCTTTGACCTCAAGATATTCAAGAACATCAAAAAATATAAGTTTTATAAGGTGGTGGCCCACGTAGCAATATTCCCCTTCATAGAGGCTATTTCATGGATGGCGAGGCATGTGAGATTAGAGACCAGGTACATTTTCAACACCAGGGAGCGCTTGATAGCATCATTTCAAGCATCACTGTAGCTTCCTACTACCACCTGGGTAAAGGGGAAACACTGCTTTATAAAAAACTTATAAAGGAGTCCCCATTTAAGTCGAAAGATGTGTTTGAGGTCTGGTACAATCCCAACAAGCCGTTCAAATCAAGGCCTTCAAGTGAATACCCCACCAACTTGTTGAGAATGTCGTCCCAATATGTGATGGTGATGTTGTACAAACTGTATGGGGAACCATCTCTGGGTAGTTTCCTAGCGTTCATATGTCCTCCTATCTCCTAGACATGGTATTCATTTTCCATGCATATCCATAGATGGGTTGGACCTAGAAGCCAACCAACCCCCTAATCCACATTTATTGCAAGGTGCTCTAGGAGAAAAAGTATAAAATAGAATATCACAAGATCTGTGATCACTTCTTGGTGCCATTATTCCAGCTTATCTTTGACGCACCTATGTCATGCATGATGTACAAAGCATAAGAGATAGTCCAAAGGATAGGAGATCGGTGCCTATTGGAGTACGAGACATATTTGAAGATATAAAGAGCCACCAAAGATTCACATTATCTCCCAAGATTCATCTCGTACAAGATGGTCTTACAAGAAATTGCTTATCAGAATGTGATTCATGGAGTTGACGCAACTCTTTATAGGGACAAGAAGGCCATCTGGCCTCCTTTTTATTATGTGTTAGATCGTAATCCTTTGAATATGTTAAGCATTCCCAGGCTGAAGTGGGCATACTTATCTCCTTCCACTTTGGAGAGGAAATATTTTGGAGGCATGATTATGTGGACGTGGTAAAGAAACATTACCTTAGACAAAAGCACAGATGGGAATACACGACAGATAATCAGGAAGAAGAGGAGATTCATTGTCATGCCAGAACTTACCATGAGGTCATATTCAAGCGAAAGGGAAACCCACTAGGAAAAATCTTATATGAGGAAAGAACCTGAGAGGCCCAGAAGAAGGTTGATGAAGAAGTGGTAGCGACAACAACAGTAGCGGTAGTGACAACAGCAACCAAGACCATAACCACAACCTTTGAATCAGTCATAGCAACAGATGCAGAGGAAGGAAGAAAAATAAAAGTAGTTGAATTTGTCGAAGCAAAACAAAATAAAAGCTTGGGGTTATCGGATTTAGGGGAAAAAATCCCAAAAGCTTGGGGTTATCGGATTTAGGGGGAAAAAATCCCAAAAGCTTGGGGTTATCGGATTTAGGGGAAAAAATCCCAAAATCTTGGGGCTATCGGATTTAGGGGAAAAAATCCCAAAAGCTTGGGGTTATAGGATTTAGGGGGAAAAAATCTCAAAATCTTGGGGTTATCGGATTTAGGGGAAATATTCTCTGGAAAAAAATCCCAGATTCTGTTGAGGTCCTTCAAAAACTAAGATATTTATAACTTCGGCACAACCAACCAGTTGTTAGATAATATATGTTCAAATGCAGAGAAATGTATGAACTTACTATTGTTAGACTTATTATACAATAGGTTCAGTGGATGCATACCTCTGCAGGTTGTATGTGTTGTAAATTTAGCTTTCTATTTCAACCTTTCAAACAATTTATTATATGACCTTATGCTTTTGGAACTAACATAAATAACTATGCTTCAAACTATAAATATTTTTGCAGATCGGTTAGTTGGTTACATTTCAAGTAAGATCAGGAGTTGCAAAGAACTGGAATACTTGAATCCAGTAGGATCAGAAGTTGCAAAGAACTAGAATACTTGAATCTCTCCTGCAATGCACTTGAAGGTCCCACTCAAGTTTCACTTCGTGAACTTCAAAGTCTTCAAGACATGGATTTCTCCTCCAACAATTTGTAAGGTGGAATACCCATGTCATTGGAAAATCTCAAAATGCTTCACCACTTGAAATTTTCTTTCAACAAGTTGTTAGGAGAAGTCCCTAAAGAAGGGGTTTTCAAAAAGCTTGGTACCACAATGTTTATGGAAAATTCTAGCTTTTGTGGACCTTGGATAAGTTTGTTACCGTGTTAAAGTGTTTGGCATATAAAAAGAGTTATCATACCTGTTGTTGCAATTGTAGTGATTGTTGTCTTGTGTTTATTTATGGGCATCTTGTGGAATCAAAATAGTAAGAGACATATTTTTAGAGAGGTCAAAGCATATTTAACTATGGGGCACTGAAGAATTCCTATGGAGAGATCATCGGATTTAGGGTTTACCAGATTCATTTCCATGTCAGAACTTACCATGAGGTCATATTCAAGCGAAAGGGAAACCCACTAGGAAAAATCTTATATGAAGAAAGAACCTGAGAGGCCCAGAAGAAGGTTTATGAAGAAGTGGTGGCGACAACAACAGCAACGGTAGCGACAATAGCAGCCAAGACCATAACCACAACCTTTGAATCAATCGTAGCAACAAATGCATAGGAAGGAAGAAGAATAAAAGTAGTTGAAGTTGTCGAAGCAAAATAAAATAAAAGAAGAAGAGGAAGGGCAGAGAAAACAGAGGAAAGCCAAGGAAGCGGCAATGGTCAGCAACAAAGGAAAAAGGAAATGGTGCAGAAGAAAAAGGAAGACATGGTTGAATAGAAACAAAAAGAACAGGAAATTGAAGCTAAGGCAGTAGTCGAAGCCAAGGAAGCAACAGAAGAAGAAAATAAGAGAGCAATAGATGAAGTAGTGGAAAAAGTAGCAGAGAATGAGAAAAGGAAACAAGGCGAAGAAGCATTGAACAATGATGTTTCTCCCACGGATACAGATATCGCGGGGTCATCAGCAGAAGCCTCGCTCACTGATGGGAACTTCCCAATCGACGAACTTGGATTGGGACTCTTCATCCCCTCCAAGGATCGCAAGGTGGCCAACCTAAAGACATTCCGGTTTGATGAGGCCTCTAGCAAAATTGTTATTTTATATGTTATTTTAATTAATTATGGTGTATTTTTTTCATATTTTTTTAAAGTAGGAAAAATTTTACAGCATTGAGGGTTATCATTATAATTTTTTATATAATCTCAAGACTTTGATGGACAGTTACATTATCATGTGTAAATAATATTTGGCTACTTAAAATAAATTTTTCACTCTTCTTAGATATATCTAAGTCTTGAACCACTAACATGTTTCCTTACATTCAAGGAATACAAGCTCTTAACCAATCAAAACCAATTGTAGGTCATACTCCAATACCAAAAGGCACTAGATAATATCTCATCTAATGATTGTTGTGGCTACCAAAGAAGGGTTATATGTCATCTAAAAGAAATTACCCACTTACAAGCTAGTATCCAGTAGATACCTAATATCCCATGCTATCATTGTTGAGCCCACCAAAAAAGGATTATATGGTATCTAAAAGAAACTACCCACTTACAATTTAACATTAGCTTATTTTTTTACGTGTAAAAAACCTAAAGTCATTGATTTCATCATGTTAATTTCCCTTTTTCCTTTGTTAATCATTTCTTTTTTGTTGTAGGTAGGGTTTTACAATAGAGTATGTTTTATTAAGCATTTATTAGAGTTTGTTTAAGGGTGAGTCTAAGTTAATATGGTTTATTATGACATTGTAGCGGATATGCAAATATGGAAAAACAATAATTCAATGACTTGGAGGGATGATTAGACGTATCATTAAAACTAATTTGAATACTATGTAGGAAGATGAAATGCAGAAAATCAAATTAGTTTGCGGAATATATAATTTTTATTTATGGAAGTTTTGTATGACTATGAAATTCAATTTTTTCTAACAGTGGTATGTTACTTTTTCTACGAGATATAATGCATATGTTTCTGTTGATACTTAAATGATGGAATATTCCTAAAAACAATTTGTAGAATTGTAGATAACAATTTGTTTTTATGTTTTAACACTCTATTATGTTCTAACTCGTAACAGGTGTTACAAATTCATATTGATTCTATCATATTTCTATGTAGACTATATTCATTTAGCAATAAAATCCTACAACAATTAACCTTTAAATATAAGAAATAGTAGAATAAACTCAAGTATTTATTCATAACAACAATTTACATCAATTTATTTAACATTCAATGGAATAATTCACATAGTGATAAGGAGAAATACCTCTAAGTGCATCTAATTTAGTCCAACAATGCTCTTCTGTAGATTTGGCTATACAAATTGAATTTTTAACCTCCCAACCAGCTAGGAACAACCTTAATTATGCTTAAACTTTATCGAGATAAATTGTGTGCAAGAACAACAATCAACCTATATAACTCCCTAACTCTAGGAAACCTTGTGGTTTCCTATCCCTCAGTGCCCAAAGCTCCAAGAACAACAACCATCCCACCACTAGCATTTCAATAGCTCAACAATCAATCTCTTAGAGCCCTTATAAATATCAAAGTTATCTGTCTTTTCATTATTCCAAGTGCTTCCAATGGTTATGCCTACTGTCCAAAAAAAATTCCCCCTCCTCCTCGATAGATCCATCGCCTTATCCCATTTCCAACTCCCTTCCCTAGGTTTCCTCAACCACCCTCATTAGTGACCATCAACCACTTCTAGATATTTTGGGAAGAGTAAATTTAAGTACAATATTAAATGAATTCAATTAAATAATTAAAAACATAATTGTGACTCCTCCTTCTCATGCAAGCTTATAATTAAAATATAAATATTTTCCCTAAAAATTGGCAACCACCATACTTGTTTAATACACCATACCAACCAATGAGTCAAGTAAAGGAGGACATTTAATGTTGATATATATTTACCTATGCAATTTAATTTCCATAATTATTTAACCATTAATTAAGTAGTCAATAATCTAGTTCAGTAACTAATACATCAAGTAGTTGTATTAGTGTACATGTGTAATATATGTATGTGTAGCTAGCATACACATAATGTGTGCATGTACTAATGATAAACAATCATTGCCTCTAATGCATAATTCCTATATGTTCACACCTAAGTATGCAGTACAATAAATCTAGTAATGCATCATTCATTATTCTTTACTAACTCTTACTAACTTGGTTAGAATAATCCAATGTCTATGGAACATTACACCAAGATCACCATAAGAATTAAGCAAGCAATTAAAATACAAAATGGAACCAAGTAAGGAACTAACTTTACATTTCGAATTCCAAACAACATTATTAACTACTCTGAATCACACTTCCTCCCTAACCTACTTCCATATTCTACATCCTATCGTTTCCTATCTTGGACTATGTTGGAGCATCAATTGCATTGACCTAAACCCAAATAGAACCCATAAGCGGAAGTGTCAATTATCTCAAACGAGCTTCTCCAATTGGAAATTAGCAATCATCATCACATGTCTAGGGGAGCATGGCTTAAAACAACCCTCCCATGACTCTAGGTTTCAGAGGATAAATGGTGGGAAATACCTCCACCCCTCCTGATAGAACTATGGTCAACACCCTATCATTGACCATATTATGTCGTCGTTGTTGTTCTTAGAGCTTTGTCATCGAATAACTAGTTTGGGCAATAGTGTTTCCTGTAAAACTTGCACTTGCCCAAATATCATAGCAATGTATTGAACCAATAATTAAATAACAAAATAATGTTTCATAGGATACTATTTCTCTTTCAATGTCCACAACATCTATGTCACTTTAGTACCACACTTATCTAGCTATCACTTAGCCCATTCAACCTACAGGTTA